>JAZGTJ010010572.1:0-17926 GCA_036877575.1 Botia almorhae
TCTCTTTCTCTCTGGCCCTATTCACATGTTAAAAACTGGCCAAATTCGTTAACATTGTATTTATTTGTATCAACGTATAATTGAAGATTATTTCTTATTGATTTAACCCATAAACCTGCCATCAGTTTGGTTCAGTCGTATTATTACTTTCTGACTTAAATACAGCCAGTTCATTTAAGATGTTACCATATGATGGTATGATGGTGTGTTGAATTTAAATAACTCATGTTCTTTCTCACTAAGGGGCAGGAACTTGTTGTGCAGACACCATTAATCCATTTCCTACATCAAATCTGCACTTTTCTGATCTCATTGCTCATATCTTGGGATGATTCATGCGACACATTGCGGAGGTTTGGTGGACAGATGGCCATTGTGGGAGAGAGAAAGGAGGATCTGACTATGATCTGTCTACCTCTCTCCCTCCCTCACTCTGTTTATGTTGCACTATCCGGTGAGTTTGACTGTGGAGTGATCTGCGGATAACTTAATTGAATAATTCTATTGAAAACGTGCCACCAGGGAGTTTAAGGTTTCCTTCTAAATCAGGGAACTTTAATCGGGTAAATGGAGGCACTTCCTGTTTGCCCTGTGAGCTGTGCAGAGGCAGTGATGGGTTCTTCCTCCCACAGGGCCAGAGGCAGCCTCACATTTTTCTCACTGGAAACACACACTGCCACACACTCAACTACAGGTTCAAATTCCTTATACAGCACTTTACACAGACAGGAATACAGGTTGTTTTTTGGAAGAAAAAAAAAACAAGTACAGGTGCTCAGGCACCCTCTTTTTATCACTATTTTCATGTTTTATTTATTTAATCAAACTCTGCTTGAATATTTTCCTCTTTGTTTAAATGAATTAACTGTAATGTAATCACTGTAAATTTTCAACCATATTCAAACACAACACTGTTGTTATTCTATGGTAAAAATGAATATATTCAGTGTTCCTGTAGCTTAGTTGGTAGAGCATTGTGTTTGCAGCGCAATAGTTGTGGTCGATTTTCAAGCATGTGTACTGATAAAATGTATAACTTAAATGTACTGTACGTTGTAATGGATAAAAGCGTCTGCCAAATGCATAAATGTCAAATTAGTCATATATTTTATATCTATCAAGGCCTCATCAAGGGTACATGGGGGCCACAAAGGAGGTGCTCATGAGCACAACATATAATAACAAATGAGACACCCTGTAGTCTCATGAACTTTACAGGAACACGCAAGAGACGCCCATCAGCAAGTAGGAACACGAGTACACATCAAGTGTGCCATTTGGGACAGAGACAAATTACATTTTTGTAATAATGCCTCTCCAGTGATAAATGGAATGACAATTCTTCAAAATCCCCAGCTAACATCCTTCTGCTCTACCTGAAACTGTAGTTTACCAGAAATCTTTCGGTTTGGCACCCAGAGAGCAGATTAGGACCCATTTTGGAACTGATGCAGTTTGTTTCCTGTCTGGGGTGGTTGTGGCCTACTTTTTAGAGACTCTGACTTGTAACCTGAAGGTCACTGGTTTAATTCCCAATGTTGGCAGGAAAAAACTGAAGTGCTGCTGATCAGGGCACCTTACCCCCAATTGCTCCTTTCACTTCAATTCACTTGCTTAATAAAAAAAAAAATCAATACTCACTCCACAGGCACACAGGATTCCTTCACACATAAGGTTTGATTTGATGATGACAGATTTCTCTGTGACATAATTCTGTTTGTCCTTCAGTGCCACACAATGTAGAATTTGTTGTACACGGGATGCACTGAGCACATCCAGCGCAGTTATTGCAACCGTGGCCTGAGTAAATAAAACAAGAGAGGGAGCGTGCTGGCGGTAATTGTGTTCTTGTGAAGATTGAGAGATTATGAGACATTAAAATGTGCCATATTTAAGTACCATGTGTGTATGCATGAAGGTTTGATGGATCTCTCTCTGCGAGCTGACTGGTGCTAGCGTGCAGCAGCCAGGAGTGGTGATCAATCGCAGGCAGGCGCTTGGAGTACATTTATTAACATCTCCCTCACAAACCAAATTAATCCTGCAGTAATGTGGATTAATGGGCCGGTGCATAAAACCAGAGACAGATTGGGCCTCTGGTGAGGGCAGGCACTGCTGCGCAGCGCATTAACTTCACACACATGGCTTTCTTTGTTTCCTATCTCTGTTGCATTGTTAATATCCAATTACTGCGTTTGTGTGGTGGGGGGAGAGACAGGTGTCCTGGGAAGATGGAAACAAAATACTTGGATGGCCTTACTTCAGAGCGGATTTACTGTAGACCACAACACCATTTTGACTCCAAAGAACTGTTTATCAGCTACAGTTAGCATTGCAGTATTTGTGCATGTGGGTTAACCTATAATGGAGCAGTTTTAAAGTTTACAGACAACACATTACAGACATTCACAGAGAATTTGTTCACTCCTTGGTCTCCATTATTGGGAACAAATTTGTCCCAAATCTTAGATAAATGTGACAAAAAACTACCTTTGGAGACACTTGGGGATGCCCTTAACTGTAAAATGATTCATTTTTATAGAAAAATAAATAATAAATATTTTCTGTTGTAATGACACAAAATGTTTCCTTTAGTATTAGAGACTGGTTAGCTTTGTCTGGTATGTCTACATTTATGTATTGGTGTGTGAGATCTGAACCACTCTCTGGTACTAAAAGGATAGATTTGTGTGTTTCATTATCTTGGTGATTTAACATCATTTTCCTAATTCATTCCCAGTATGTGTGGCTTGCTCATATAGCTCAGTGATTACATTTAATTTTTTAAGAGATATTTATTAGGAGTTAATAAAAATCCTTTTTGCTATAGATTTGTATTTTGTTCAGAATATTTAGCATTGAATAAACAGGATAATCTATAAATTACATTTGACAACATTTGAGCAAAGCAGATTCTGAAGTGTATAGACCTACAGCGACCCAAGCAGGAAGAAATGGGTTTCTGTGGGACTCACTCATTAAATGCTCATTAATGCTGCTAAATTTTGTCTGCCAAATCCAATGAAACGAGCTCCAGGACGGACTTGCTGTGAAATGTTATTATTCTATTAGGGATAGCTGATACAATCCCTGCTCACTTCTAAAAGTGTTATCTGGCAGTTTATGAAATGGGTTGAAATAATGGAATATAGACTGAAGGATAATTGAGGTGTAATGTAGAGGTTATATTTCAGATATATATACACCATACAGTGTAAAAATAGCATTGAGGCACACACATCATTAATCTAATTAATATGTGGGTACATGGGCCTAATGAAAAGATGTGTGACCAGCAGCTACATTAACAGTGTGTGTGTGTGTGTGTGTGTTTATTTTATTTACTCAAAGGCTATCATTTTCTGTCTTTATCTTCTTCTTCTTCTGTCTTTCTGTCGTTTTTCTTAAATATATACAAAAAATAACACAAACGAGACAATTGATGCCAAACACAGAGCTATAAATTAATATACTGGATTGCAACTTAGATCATTTGAATTTAAGATGAAATGTTTGGGTTCAAGAAATCATTTTATTTGTGATTTATTCCTTCTTACGGTGTGTAAGTGTATGTGTGGCACAAAAAGTGTTCATGCTGTTATATTTAAGCATGTGTTTTCTTTGTACTAGAGGAAACAGATCTTTGCTTTCCGGTACTCTGCACTCCACAGCCCGAGTCTCTAATTAGAGTGATTTGTGACTCATTTGCAGTATTACAGGTTACAGATGGAACCGTCTAGATCTGCCAAAACTTCTTCCTGACACAGAACTGAACAATAACAGAAAAAAGACAGATAAGAAACAAGTAGATTTTTACATATTCTAAAGAAAATATGAGTGGTGCTCACCCCTGCAAAATTCTCCTCCACAATATACAGTGTTCTGGGTGGTTGTCAGGGTGTTGCTATGTGTTCTAAGGCGTTCTGAGTGGCTGTTAGCACATTGATATGTGGACACTAGAGTGTTTTAAATAAATGCTAGCATATTCCAATGGAGTTGCTAGGGTGTTCTGGGTGGTTGTTATGTGCTAGTTACTTCAATAGCTCTCCACAACTCACAAGAAAAAATGACTCACAAAAAACAAAGAAATATAAAGAGATGAAAACAAATGGTTTTTGAAATGCAAAACAAATGGTAGTTATTGCATTCTTCCCCCATTGTATTAATGCATGTATTGCCTCTCCACACACAGTTACTCTAACCTGCTACCTGCACCGCATATGTGCACAGCAGCAGTAAGGTGAAGAGATAGTGGAACTTCATGGGCAACCACATCCTGAGGAAGAGAAGGCAACATGCACAGCGCAGCCCATAAGAATGTCAGCCACTGAAAACAACCGGGCTCACACACATACTTACACAGACACATACACACGCAAACCAGTGAGTGAGACCAGACTGAAGAGATGAAGTGCAGTTGAGGGGGAGGGGTGGGACGACAAAATGAAAAGTTAACAAACAGAGGCATGCTTCAAAGGCCGGAGCGCAAGGGTGCATATCACTGCAGGGCAGACAGATTACAGCCACTGTGACCAACCCTTTCTCTCGCTCTCCCTCTCTCGCTGTCAGTGTTGTGAATGATCTTGAGCTAAAAAAAACACAATGGCAATGAGACATTACAAATTTACACCATTATACAAACATTCAGAGCATGTTTGCATTTGTTCGCTGAATCAATTAGCCTGCTTGTTCTTATTATGGCTAAAACCATTTGTCTGATAAGGGGGTGGAAACCTGAACAAACAATGTTCTCTTCTCAATTGGACTGTAAAGCTCCACAGAAAACCTACACAAGAGATACAGCTGAACCATACCTTGTACTGATCTTGGAACACGATAGATTTTGATAACAACAGTGTTTAAGCTATTGTTTTAATAGTGCTCTCAGGCTTAAGAATAATGGCAGGTAGAAAGAGCTCCAGTAAGATGGTGCAGTAATGTTCCCCAGATTTAGCTCTGATAAGTGTTACAGCAGAGCAGAGCATAAGTGATATTTCAGGGTATGGCTTACTGGAATTTTACAAAATCATAAGCCATCAGAATTCTGAATTTATTGTCATCAAAAGAGAACGTTTGGAAAAGACTATAGAACAGTAGGCCTACTATTGAAATTTGGTAATGTATCACTTTTAATATTGCTGACTCCTTTGATTTGCTATGATAGATTACTTTGTTGTTCCTTATTTTATTTTACTATGGATAAAATGCACAAATATAAATGTAGGTCAACATGATTTCTGACTGTATATGACAATGCTGCAGTACTACAAATATATTTTACAATTTAAATATTTATAATGTCATTTAAATCAAATATTAATTAATAAATAATTATTAAGAAGTTTCTGCAAAAAAAGGAAACAATTCTATAAAGCATTAAGCATACTTACTGTGTTAAAGTGCAATATTTATTATAGTATATTACAATTCACACAAAATACATTATACATTGTATTAAATGTGTTATGAAAATTTTGAATAATTAGGAAATTGGTGAAATTGGTGATTTTCCTATGTGTTTTTACATAAGGGTATTACGCTAACAATAAATATTATGTTAATTATATATTATTATAAATAAATTATATACTATAACATTACTTTTTTACTTTGCAAAGATCATTGCAAACTTTATTGTAAGATGAAATTACAATGGACATGTTTGTATAACACTCTTAAAGCCACAGTGAGAAACACTGTGTTGAACTATGAGTCATGACCTATAAAGATATCTGCTATGCTCTGAAATGTGTTAGATGTTATAATCAATATATACTCTGTGTGTGTGTGTGTGTGTGTGTACTGGTATAATGTTTACAATGACATGTATAACAATGTAAACATGGTTTACAGGGACACTTCCTGTGTCCTCATAACCAAATAGGTTAAAAACATCTTCACTGGTGTTACTTTTCAAATTAAATAATGCAAAAAGTTTTCTTAGGGTTAGATTTAATGGTGGGGTTAGGGAAGGGGCTAGAAACTCTCTTATGGAGAATCTGTGTAAATCATATATGCGAGTGTATACAGAATAGAATGTCTCATTCAGCTATGTGTTATGAATAGCTGTTACCTGTCGCTACATTATGACATGTTGTATCAAAGTAACATGAAGTAATGTTATAGTTTACAAATTAGTGTTTTTCTGTGAGGAGCTGCTCTTTTGACCGACTCCTCCAGTTGAGATCTAGCAGTGCAGCTAATCGAAACCACACTCTTCTCGTCCATCTTCCACTACTGACACCTTGAAATACTCAAAGTCTATCTGGAGGTGTGTGTGTGTATATACATGTTCACGCCCATATGTTTCAGCAGGGGAGCTGTGGTCAGGAGGGTCGACCCATTTTCTGCCTTTCTGCAGAGTCTGCAGGCTGTGGAGTTTTTTGAAGGAAGGGTAGATGGGGCCCTTGGCCATATGGGCTGCCCCCGTTTAGCCAGTGGACTGCCCCATAGTGTGACAGTGAGCTATGGAGCAACTCACTGCACTGTGTCTGCACAGCATATCAGGGGTCACCCTGGTTCTGAATGTAGCACTTTAACACATGTTAGACGGTTTACATGTTAAGTCATTAGTGAAGCTTGTGGAGATGCATATTGTTCACAGGGTTAAAAATGTGAACAAATCCCAACATTAAAAACTAAACTTTGGCATGTAACTCAAAGTTTGATACCTCACTTATACTTCAGATAGGGCAGCTTTTTGATTAGGGGTGTGCTATTAATAAATTTTATATTTCTTTCAATTACTTTGTTTTAATAATTAATTAAGATTGTTCCCCAGGTGTAAAAAGTTCAAGACTTGCATTGAAAGAGGGAATCAAGTCATATCTAGGGACCAGACTCTTAAAAGGATAAGGGTGGAGCTCTTTAGTTTTTCAAAAAAAAAAACACTCAGAACAGCTTGGCAACCAACTGGCAACACATTAGCAACCACCCAGAATGTAAAAATCTAGTTACTTATTTTGTAAACATGTATGCAATTCAAGAAAACAATTTTGTTGAAACTATAAAATAATAAATTAACATTAAAACTAAGCAAAATATATAAATAAAGACAAAAAAAGCTCAAATGTGAGGCTGTGTTTATTTCTCTCAGGACCTCAGCTATGTGTTGTCTCTGTGGGAGGCGCAGGGATTTTTGGGAGTGAGAGGGAGGCGGGTGGGGTAAAATGGCATGAACAGTGTTCACTGATCCTCGGCCCTCTTTCAGCTGTGCTACCCCTGGCCTGTTTTGTTCTACCGAGGCCACAGTGAAACCTATTAAGAAACGGCAAGTCAGGCCCCAGTGAGACAACAACACAAACCCCTTTACCCCCACACCAGCTCCTCTGTACCTTTCAGCCCTGGAAACAAAGACAAGGGCAGGAGGGAAGCGGAGTGAGGGAGAGAAGAGGAGGAGCGGCAGGGAAGAGGAGAGCACGCTTCAGTGGTTCTCGCATTCATGCACCATGGCCCCACGCTGTGTGAATGTGGCCGAGTGTTTTTAGTTCCTCCACACTTTCACCTCAGTGTGTCAGAGTGAACCGTACAAATGAGCGTAAGAGAGTGACGAATGTGAAAGACTGAATAAGGGTGAAAGGAAGCAAAAGTATAGAGGAGATGAAATGGCAAGGAATATATTCATGTTCGTTCTCAATATATATATATATATATATATTTATGGGTATGATCCCATGCATTTGTGAACATTAAGATGGTCAGTAGTAGAGATTACGAACAGACGTGGCACGGATGGGCAAATTATGAAAAAAATTCTTGCAAACAGATGGGAGATGACTTATAAAAATGACTGTTTGTGAATGGCTAAATGGAAATGGCCACATGTTTGTCCAGGATTAATGGGGAACACATGTGAAGAACTACTTTAAAGAACCCAAACAAGAGCCATTTAGAGACTGCATGGAAATGATCAGAGCTACACAGTGTTTAGTGGTGGCCAGTGTGTGCTACAGTGGATATATTGAAGGATTTGCAAAGTGACTACGAGTCTTTAGTCTGAAAGAATGCTTTCCAGGAGTCTCTTTCCCTCCTTCTCCAAATAGCAGGGTACTTATTTAAGGCCCTCAGCTTCTTGAGATTGATGTTGTTTTATTTCAATCAGGCTGGCAGTGTGGGACGCACTCCAGCATGCTCTCTCACACACACGTCAACATAGATAAACACTCCTCATTGGTATATGACTCAGTTCTGCCTCTCTCTCTCTCTCTCTCTCTTACATACACACACTTTTAACAGTAAAAAATTCTCAAGCACAAAAAATAGCTCCAACTTAAGAGAGTCCATCCATCCACCAATATCCCAAAAATACAGACCGCATACAGGTCACTTTCTGTCCTTTGGTTGACTTTCATGATCAGCCCCTGCACTCGAGTAAGTAATAATGTGCGTGCCAGCCACACCCTTGTCCTGCCATGTGGACCAGGTCACTAAAAAGGTCTCTCAAGCTTACCTGTGTGACAGCAGCTTTATCCCACCAAGAGCTCTCTCCTTTATATCTTTATTAGTCCTATAAATCTGCCATTAGATTCTGAACTGCTTTAGGGAGCTAATTACTGGAGGTGTGTGTGTGTGTGTGTGTGTGTGTGTGTGAAGGACAGTGAGGACTCCTCAATGTGTCCAATTGACAGTGAGGACTCCTTAGAGTGTCCAATTGACACCAGCACTTAACATGAGCACAATGCTGTATTGGTCAACCCTGCATTATTTAATTGGGAATGTGGGGTATTGGCTATTAATTATTGAGTGCAGAGCAGTGTTGAGTATTTATGATAATGGATAATTAAGTATCGACGTGAAAGGGGCAGGGCTGAAAGTTTAATAGTATTGGCAGATAGTGTGAAAGCAGTATAGGCGGACACAATGGGAGTGCACCAATGCTGTCTTATTTGCAAGGCCATCGGCTGAGTCTTATTCTAGAACAGGCATGCATGTTAAAGTAGCTGGACCCACCTGAAAAAGTGTTTTTTGCCTGATTTAAACTAAAAAACACTAAGTATATAAACCCACTGGACATTACTAATAACGTATGATGTTTATTAAGACAAGCATCACTGTTACAGCTGCTCACGCACGATCAAACTCTTAGTATTAAACTTATTACACTAATAAAACCTTTAATGCACACTAGCTATTGCTTTAATGCAACCTATTTGAAATTCCACGAAACCTCCATGAACTTATCAGAGCTTCAAAAGAGGCACCTTTTTGCAATAACATTTTCCCATGGTGTAGAAATAACTTATGCATAATATGTTTGATAATAACATTTAAGAGTGAACTAGTAAACCTGTTATTATATGATCATTTGATCCCATAGTAAAATTCTTTCCTTGCCGTTGCAGTTTGAAAGGACGTGTGGAGCTCAGTGTGACTTCTTGTTTATAACAATCACCCCTTGAAATGTTTGTCGCCTCTCATCTACCATATTGACCCACACTGTCTCATGGTACAGCACACATTTTCTGCAAGAGCTTTGATGTTCTCTCTCTGAACAGTAAGCGCCACTCACAAGCAGCGCAGCACGGCCTGCATGAGGGCGTCTGGAGACTGGGGAGGTTGTCATGATGATAATGAAAGCGGGCCGTACCGAGCAGAAGATAATCTAGAAGAGCCAGGCGGAGCTCCTCAGAGAAAAGACAGAGAGAGTAAGAAAGAAATAGGAACAGGAAGTTAAAAAAGTAACAAGAGAGTAAAAAATCTCCCCAGTCTGTTTGTAATTTACAGAAGGGTGTATAGAAAGTCAATTAACCCTACTTCCTAACCATGTCACAGGCCCCAAGAGAACCAAACAAGCGGAAATGGACTTCTTCAGTTCTTCAACTACATTGAGTAAAAACGAGGACATTCATAGAAAAACTAAACTTCAATTAAGGTTAACTATTTTAAAGTAACAGGGAGCAATGATTTTGAATAGCTTTGAGTGGAATCAAACTAATTTGCTTTGAATATGATTTTATTTTATTTTTTTGTTAATCTATGTAAATCTAAACTATAGAGTTTTTTGTCATATTGCTAGCAGACTCAAGCTAGTATATTGTCCTGTATGTATTTTGTGGTTATTACAGTATGCAATTAAACAAACAGTTATTGTGTGACAATTATTGTGTGAGTATTCTCCTGAAAGGATATATGCAATGCCTTTTATAACAACATTATTTAAAGGTGCCTTCAAATACTGATTATTTATGCAGCTCACCAGTATTTGAAAGAGATCTATAAAGAAAAACATTACAGAGTATACATGTGATGAATGTGAAGAACTGAGAGAGGAAAGGAGAGAGAGAGAGAGAGAAAGAGAGAGGGAGGTGTATTTGAGATTGTGTAGTGTTGTTAATGTTTAATGCTCATTCCAGAGGCAAAACAGGCCCACTGCTGTGGGTTCCACGCATTCTGAAACTACAAGCATCCTCATTACCATGCCTGAAATTACCCTTTGACCCCTGCTCCAGATGGCTTGTGTTTTCATTCTTCAGCAAAACCGGAGAGTGTTTTGACACTGTCAAGCTTCAGGCACGGGAACAATCCCTGAAAGCAGCAGAGTAGACACTGCTTCTAGACACACTGTTTCTCTCCAGCTTGAGTATGTGCATATACTGTTCATTAAGAAAACATCTGTCTGCTGTTTTTTGTGGGCAGAAAGCATCATGCACAACAGAAAACATATTCATAAATGCACTGAAACAACCTTGGACTTGTGAAAGCTGCTATGTAAATAAAACATTTGTGGTGCTTGATAAGGCAAACATTACAAATACTATAGGGTTGGGATTATAACAAACAGCTAGCACAGTTTTAGTGTAATATTAAACTTCGGTATGTAAAACACCCTATAATATTTGTGTTGCAGACAAAAATAATACCTCAATAAGGTCATGTGACTTATTGAAGTAAGCCATTACTTTTCTAGGCAGAAAGCACCACTCACATTTTCTTTAAACAAAAAACCTTTAATATGATTATTATAATAAATTGAGAGGATCATTTCGGAAACAACAAAAATCAAACATCAATGTAATTGTAGAAGTTGCCCGGTGGAGGTGTGGAGAAACCATGGAGAAGGGTAAAAAGAGCTGGAGGGTCATATTTTCTTGGGTCAGATTTTCTTTTCCATAAAAGTCCATTTAACTCCTCCTATATCACAACCAGTGGGTGGCAGCAACATGGGATATAGACAAGCCTATAAGTTCCTATGAGTCCATCAAGATGTGTTATGAGTTATGATGTGTTATGGTTATGAGTATCCCTGCAGGAATGAACTCTTAACTGAGCTAAAGCTGGTCTTTTTTTTACTAAACAAATACAGTAACTGTTCTGTGTGTTTCTCAATGTTGGTGTGCATGTTCAGACAAAGACGGCACTTTATAAGGTAGACTTTACGAGTCATGCACAAAACTTTAAACGTTGTTCAACAACCTTCTCATGCCATCACTGACTGTTTCATCTCTCTATCAGGACAGGGTATGAGCGTCAGGGTAAAAGCAGAATCAAAGTCAGCGAAGCATCAGTTAAAATGTGTTCCTAATCACAGAGGCCTGTGTAAGAGTATAGCTGTGCTTACAGTACGTCTGAGAACTCCCTCCAGTCTGAAGAGGTTGAGATCATCCATATGCCTTACACACTCTCTCAAGGTTTTAATCAGGGTCTAAAAGTAAAACAGGGCTTGAGTTGAGCCTTTTTCAAGTAGTAATTCTTCCCATTTCTCTTTCGATTGAAATCGTTCTCTCACGCTCAATGACTCACTGCTTTTATGCCCTTTCTTTGTTCTGACTTTTAAATCAAACATGATAAAGGAATTTGTGTGTGTGTGTGTATGGGGGGGGGAGATATTTACTTTTGAAAAATGAAAAAGAGCAGTGTCTGCTCTCCAGGAACCTTTTGACAGGAGTTTCTCACAGAGGATCTCACAGAATTCCACCTCATTCTTCTCCTTTGGATATGCATTCATGTGTGGCAGCTCAGGGCAGCTGGCCACCAATTCCTTTAAAGTGGAAAGTGTAATCTATCAACTCAGTGGGATCAAAGAAAAAACAGATTTGTGCACACATAAACACAAACCTTAACATTTACCTTACAATTTACTGCTGCACATCAGAAAATTCAAAGTAAGGATTACTGACAGGACCGATCATTAAAATATGATTTATTACAAGTTAATTGTTGCATGTGTACTGTAATTTGGGCACTGTTTGTCCTAGATACCAGGATGAAAGTAACTGAATTGTACTATTGCAGTTTTACTGCTATGTACTCCTGTCAATCCTAAACACAGCTCATGGTGCAACGTCCCTGCCCTGGCAAAGATTGTTTTGATATATTATTATCATAAGAGGCACCCAAAGGAAAAAATTATTGCTCTAAGGTTGTTCTTATGTAATAACCCAGAAGATTTGTATTTCAACTTTGCCTCAGATGTTAAAAAATGCTTTGATTAAATACAGTAGAGACAAAGAAGACAAGAATTAGAGTATAAGCTTAAAACATACAGTAACAGTATAGTGCTATAAAATTATTGTGAATAGTATATCTCAGATAATTCTGTCATATTTGACAATTTAATGTCTAATGTTTGAATTCATTTTGGTTAAAGTATACTGACTTTTAGGCAGTGCTTACAGTTCCAAACTTTTGTTTATGTGTATGAACAAACATAGCACCACAGCACATATAGAATAGTAGTTTCACATTAGTTTAACACATTAACAAATTAACACATTAAGTCATTAATTTATTATACTTTCTGTGGTAGATATGGTCTCTTTGTCAGAGATGTAATCTATTTTATGGCATCTGTCGCCCCCTAGAGCTCGTACATTCTAAGCAAAAGAATATAAATATTTAAAATGTTATTAAAACCAATGCTTCAATTTCACATTTCAAAAGAACCACCTAGAAATTACACCAGCTAATGCTTAGTCTCGCTGTGCTTCCTGTCCAGAAATGTATCCACTGGCAGACCAGTATTATAATGACACATTTACACTGATTTTGTAGACAGAGATCTATTACCCAGACTGAGATCTGAAAACCAGCCTTCAAATAAGCTTATAAATGCTGATATTCCTAATGATAAGCTTCACATGTGTATACTGTCCTTACTCATCAACAGACAGGATTGATCATAGGTCAGTTCAAAGGAATCTACATCAGTAATGGCAATCAGATCACTCTGATCCCTGTGTCTTTTGTCTCAGGTTACACATAAAAGTGCAAGCAATACCCTAGACTGGAATAGATTTTAACAGGCCTCTGGAGTTATAAGGGGCTGTGCAGACTTGCATTCTAAATAAAATAGGTCACATTCTTAATTCTTTGCATCATCTGTTTATTGTATCCCTTATTGTAATGCATGTCATATGTAAAGTGCATGAAAATCTGGAGGGACATTGACACAAAGCATTTTGTTTCTGTTTCACTGGTCAATATCAAAAGGTTTTATTATACCCCTTATGCTTATGTCTAGCTATTGGTTAGCATTACTATTTTACCTCTCACATTTGCCTGTGGGCACACATTTTCATTGTTTGTTTCATTTTGTTTTTACAATAAATGCTATAGCCACAGGAAATTATATTCTGGCAATGGCTAACGGCATCATAATAAACGTAATATTGCAGTTTCATGGTTTTTACTGCCCTTTAAAAATAAAGCACTCAACTCAAAATCATAGCCTCAACGATAATGTAATAAAATGCTGAAATGCTTGTGAAGCTAACCTAACCAAACTCAAAGCCCTAACCCTATGCAACAGCAAATGTTTTCAGTTGTATTTTTGGTACCCAGTGATACCATTCTAGAATTACACTATTGACAGGTTATTTTGTCACCTATGATGTATTTTCCTGCTAATTGTCCAATAATACAAAGATAATACACCTTATATTTGATTGGTCAACAAGACAGCCACCTGTTAGTGTATGTAATTTTAAACATGCTGGTGAAAATTACTATTAATTTCTTTATCTGTGAACATTTAACAGTGGGTACGATTATTTTGTCTTTTTTAATAAAAAGCACTTGTTTGTTTAAGAGGCCAATCTACACCCGTGTTTATAATTTGCATGTTTAAATGAGTTATCAGTAATTGAACTGTTTAAATGGGAAATACCCTGTACAAAAGTACCTCTGGATGGAGTAAAAATTGACAATAGGGTATGTGCAATTAGGGGTCACAGCCTAACCCTATAAACGCAATGAACGGCAACTGCACAAGACAGTAGAGATTCATTTTGTAGTGCAATAGTGATACCTAGCGGTTAAGGTAAGAATAACATCACATGTAAAAACTTTTCACGTTAGAATTCATGCGTCATGTGTCTTTGTGTTTTTTGCCAGTATAAGACCCTTCTTTTATATGATTCAAGATGTAAATCAAATGATCTACTAAACGTGGTTATCTTTGTATAATAAAACTTGTAGTTTAGGAAATAGAGTTGTTTTTTTTAATAAGTAGCAATATGGTGAACCCTCCGCATGTTTAAGTTGTGAGACGGCAGACAAACACAAGCATGTCTTTTACTGTCCAGTGGCATGTTTGCCCGAGAAGTTACTAAAAAAACATTCCAGGGCAGATCAGCTGTCGAGTTTCGGCGCCTGAGAGACGCTTCCCTGCAATCATATAGGCTAATTTTTGCATGAATGTTTTCAATATCAAAAACAATCTAAATACAAAACACGAGTGCATTTATAATTTCTCTGTTGTGTAATCGGATTTCTCACTTGTGTAATACAAAAATGTTATGTCGTAATCAATATACATATGGGATGTTTAGTCAATACGTTGCGATTTTCGAGAGGGAGTGCTACTATGGCAAAGACTTAACTTATGAATATTAATTGAATCGTTCTAACGTTGCTTGGTAACCTTGGTAGCGCTTGGTAGCGTCTAGGCAACATGGTGTTCAAAATATGTGAGCCACGCCTTCCAACGAGTCAGCGCTAGAATGACCGCATGCCTGTGGGGGGATAAAGGTTAAATACCACAGTTTCACATTCAAAAAGGGGAAAATAAATAATTCAGAATTATCTCAATGTTTTTTGACTTTTCATTACCCCATACGCTAACTTTTGCTTTTTAACCAATCAGCTACCGGGCGGGCGTCATATTGCGTACTTAATATTCATCAGATAAGCCTTGAACATAGTAGGATTCTCAACTCGGCTTTCAGGAGAGTCAAAGATGATGTCATATGAGAAAACTTACCCCACTCCCCCTAGTGAGAGGCACTGATTTGTCTTTACCATATTTTTTTCTCCAGAAAGTTTTTCGAAGTGGTCGAGACACATCGTAACCCGAGTTCAGAAAAAAGTGACACTCGGCCTCCGAGGACTGCCTTTACCGCATCTTGAAAGTAGTTATTGGACGTTTAATAACGGGACGAATTTATAAATCGAGCCCCTCACCCTGGACGGGCTAGAAACCAAGCAAAATGAACCGAAGCTTTAATAATAAATCGCAATCTTTGTGTAGCTTGAACATGAATGCCGTGGAAGTGAAAAGCAAGGTGAGTCTTGCATAAAAGCCATGCAGTGTGAGTTTGACTTTGTTGCATTGCTGTACGATGTTTTTCAATATCTTTAGCTGGGAAGAAAGTATGGATGGCTAACTCTTGTTAGCCCATGTCAAGTATATATATATATATATATATATATATATTCATATATATTTCATATAAAATCTGAACTGCTTATAGTGCAACTTATATACGTACATATACGTTTTGTTTAACGACGTTCCTTTGCGTTTGGTTTCGTTTGAGTTTTTGTTGACTTTCATTTGAGTCTAGGAGATTGAGTCGTGGCATAACCGTTTGGCGCTTGAACTGTCACAGAATTGGAGCCCTTTTAATGATTTAATAATGTTTTTCAAAAAATACATGCTAAATATGGACTTTGAGGTTAAACGTCAGTTGAACGTTTCAGTATGCATTTCAGTTAGTCTGTAGGCAGCATGTGGCTTTCAGATGCGACCTGTCTGATCTTGGCTGTGCACTGCATACTAGTGTCTAAAGTTTTTTGTTTTTAATTTTCACTTCAGGTTAAATACTGTTCTCATTATCACCAGCCGTTGGAAGGTAGTATCCAAACAGCATTTCATTCGTTTATACGAATGAAAAGAATAGAATAGGCTTTTTAATTTGTGTCAGTTGGACAAATCCAACTTTGTTTTGCTTACTCACACCTCGTTTATACTATTTTCGATAGACTTTAAGCAGACTACTTTTGGAAATTGATACTTTATGATATTTATTTCATAGTGGGCATGGGATTAATAAAGTAGCTCTTACATGTAGTAGTTCCAATGCAGAACAGCATAGTGCTACTTTTATTATCATTATTAAATATACATGTAATAAAGAATTTTCATAGAAATGCGCATTTTACTGGGGAAATGTCTGACAAAGCTTAAATCAACCATTCAGAAACTGCTCTGTATCTGAAATGGGTTGGATTAATGGTGCTGTGGATTATTAGTTGACTATAGAGCTGTTCTAGCCAAGCTGATGGAGACCAAATTTCTAGAGCTGTCAAAGTGCATTGGGTCTGAGTCTCTACTTTTCTATTGAAGTTGTGTATCACTTTATAGCAGAAACCATAAATCAGTTCACAGATTTAAAACCTATATTTGAAACTGATTAAGAGTACCTGAATAATCTCAGACCTTAATTGTGAGATCTTAAGGTAGACAAATTTTATATTGTGGTTATAGATGTGATGGTCGTAATTGCTGGAATGTGTGGGCTATGTTCCCGGATCCAGACATCGTTGCCATTGTCTTATTATTTGCCCCTATTATTTAGCCGTGCTCTAATTTATAACAGTGACTGAAAAGCCCCGCTACTGTTGTTAATTAAAGAATCCACTGTTTGGGATTTGTAAAGACAAGAGGCCCCCCATTATGTTTATAGTTTCTTGGAGGAGGCACATGGACTTCCATATGAATGTTGTATTGGTGCACATCAACTTACCTTTAAAACCACTAAAACCTGAAAGCCTAAATACTTGATGTAAATGGAAAATCCCCAAAAAGTATCAGGGAATGTATGAAACTAAAACCTGTAAGGCAAGATTGCTGACGGGTGGGTCTTAAAGATCTCCCCACTGTGATGGTTTGTGCGTTGTGTATCAACATCACAAAATATGTGTTGCTTATCAGTCATGCAATGAGTCACCACTGTGATGTCACTGAGCTCTATGTCCCACATAGTGTTTCTAGTGATGTCATTGCTCGGTTCCTGTATGTCTCAATCAAGGAAGGGTTGTTTTAGAGAAACTCTGTTTGGTGATAAGAATGTGGGAGAGGGTTTCCCAAATGAACCATGTTGCAGTGTTCTTTTGTGAGAAGCTGGTTTGGTCTCCAAACACTTAACATCTAAAGAAAGTGCGCTGATGGTGTCTAGGGATTTGTACATCTTCCAGAAACTCCCCCAACTGCTCTATCACTGCCAAATTCTCTACTGAATTAGCTGGATTTCAGTTTGAAATGCACTCAGATGGAACGTTATACTGACACTTGATAAGATTACGTTTTGGGTGCTGTTTAATGTCAGACAAGTATTTAATAGGGCTGGGCGATATGGCTGAAAACTGTATCGCGATATCAGTGTTTCATATCGGTTGATATCGATAATTATTGATATTTTTTATGACCCAATTAAAATAAGGACCAGGAGAAAAATACATTACATTTAAAATTTTTATTTTAAACTTAACCTTCCTCTGATCATAGTGAGCGCGGCTAAGGTGGTACATCAAGTTCGTGGTATTACCAGTCTTGGCGGGGACGACGGCCTTGCATAATTTGCAGACGACATTGGTCTGACTACGGTAGGGCTGGGCGATATGGCCTAAAAATAAAATCCCCGATTTTTTTACAAAAAAATCGATTTACGATTTAAATCGATTTTTTCCCCCTTACTTAAAATCAATC
>JAZGTJ010010573.1:0-17926 GCA_036877575.1 Botia almorhae
AACAGTGTACTGTATTTCTTTAAATTTAGATGCTGAACCTCCCACAAGGACATGTTAGAGCATGCAACCATTGATCAGCTATTTGATGTGTAAACTACATCAGACATATGGATCAATAACTGCTCTCTTCTCTTAAAACTCATTTGCCATCACAGAGTGTTGTGCACTTTCACTTGCTGGTGAAGAGTCTAACTACTATTATCTCGTTTTATGAAGGTTTTCTGAGAGACATAAAATTGTGTTTAATTCTAAGGGTCAGAGATTGGATGGAAAAGTTTTGTAAAAAAAAAAAAAGTTCCGAATTTGAAATTGAAGCGTGAATACGTGATTATAGGTGTGATTCTGAGAAGGGCCAATTTAATATCATGTTTTGAAATAATATTATAATATATTCTAATGTTCTTGAAATTAGATTTAATACCCCAAACTTTCTTTTCAAGCAATTTCAAAAAGCCACATTTGGTAAATTTCCATGAAGTACAAAGTTGAATTAAATTCGATTTTCTTCTGTGGGAAAAATGTTCTGTTGTAATGCTCAATGGCCTTATTTAGATTTATAAAATCAGAACGATGACTGTACTCAAGTCATTAACAGTTAGATGAATGAGAATTAAAAAACGCTGTCAACAGAATGCGTGTGGAACAGAATTGTTAAAAATAACAATTCAGAACTATAAAATACAGTAGCCAGACTGGTTTACCCCCCTTTGTTTTAGAAAATAGAGCAGACATTTTAGGATTTAGACAGCATGTGGTACGAGCTGTTTTCCGACAAGGCTCTCAGTTTGAGTTTGTTGGCCCTATCACTGTTGAATTACTTTAATTAGATGTCTACATTAACACACACACACACACACACACACACACACACAGATTGATCCTACCACTCTCTTCCATCACTTTTCAGCTTATTTAGATGCTTATTGGCAGAATCCATCAAGGGATCTGATGCTGTCATTCATTTAGCTCTTTAGCTCTGTCAACTCTGCTACAATCCTAAATCTCTAGCAACAACATGGGTACGGCCGTTTGTGTACAGTATAACAATAATACTACACGCTGAAACAGGCACACAGTAAACAGTGGTAGACAGATGGCTTCTATGATTGCGTTTTCTCGATCTATTACAACATCGCAGTATTCTTCAGTGTATTTAATCATCTGATGGCAGGTTGGTGCGATCCGTCCTGATTGAGTGATGCTAGCAGAGATAATGCAGCTAGATCCTCCCCAGTGGCTGAACCCGGGCATTTACTCAACAGAGGTCAAGCCCACAGGACAAGCAGTTTTATATTATGGTGGTTTAAAGGGCCTCATCTTAGAGCCATATTGCCTCTGCACAACTGATTCAGCCAGGGCACGATAAATGTTTATGAATAAAAACTTGCATGGCAAATTTTTGCTGCTGCCGAAAACCATCACAGAGACCTCCTATCTCACACACACACACACACACGTTTACTTATCTATCTTTATGGGAACATTCCATAGACTTCTATTGTTTTTATACACAGGTTTTGCTGACTTTTGGGTACAAATTTGTCCCCAGTACATGCTTCAGTAAACCCCCCACACACACAGACAAACACTGGGTTTTCATGTTTTATGGGGACATTCTATAGACATAATGGTTTTTATACTGTATATTCTACCCCCTTACATTAAACGTACTCCTAAACTCAACCGTCACAGACAACTTTGTTGTTTAGATTTTCACAAAATATAATTCTGTATGATCTGTAAGCTTGCTTCCTCATAGGGACCCAAAATATCTCCACCAGGTCAACATTTACTGGTATTACTAAACTTGTGTGGACATTTGGTCCCCATAATGTAGCGAATACCAGGCCACAAACGCATACAAACACATATATTCACACCTTCTCTTGTATTCCAGGTCTGCTTGGCAGCTTTCTGCATGAGGAAGTGTTAAATTGGCTCTGTTAGTATTTTTGGTTGACCCCTTAAAATGGCTCTCAGTGCAGACATAGTAAATGGGGGGTGCCATAAATAGCAGAGTTCTAGGAATAGCAGTCTGAAGTTTATAGCTTATGACCTTTACTGATGCATTATGGGTAAACAGTAAGTGCTCGCAGGCATCTACAGTGCGGACGTCCTACTGGGGTCTGGTGTTTGTCATACTACAGTAAGTGTGTGTGTGTACATGTATGTGAGGGATACACCTGTGGCGGTTGCCTGGGACTGATATGGTCATAAACTTTCTCTGCACGCCCTGAGGGAGTTTGCAAGCTGTTGCCTAACAACGGTGATCTCCCACCGCACGAACAATTTCACCTTTATTGTTGAAAAGGACGAGAGAGAGAGGAGAAAAGAAAGGGGAAGAGAGAGAGACAGTGGGCGGAGGCGAGTCAGCGAGAGGGAACGTGTGGAGAATCGGTAAATTGGGGAATCCCAGATCTTTTGGCATCTGTCTCTCACACACAGACCTTCATCTGATCCCTCCAGACCTGCTATAAATGTGAGAGGTGTTTTCAGTCCAACCCCACCTCTCCACTCAGCCCGTTCAATCACGACCACTACAGCTAGATTTATATCACATCCTCTGAAAATGTGAATTAGCGTCCATTCAAAAGTTGCCATCAGAACTCTAGGATGTTGTGACTGGTTGCTAGGCCGTTCCTATTGGTTGCTAGGGTGTTCTAGGTGACCACTTACAACCCTAAATCAATATCTTGATCCTTCATTTAATGCAAGTCTGTGGAAAAATTGATATTTTTGTCCACAGTGGATATTTTTAGCCTGTACAAATTCTCGCTTTCTGTGGAAAGCTCAGTCAATTGCTTAGAAATATCATTCATGTCTTTCATATCACCAAGCTGATCCTCTGACCTTAAATATGAGCAATAATGACAAGCTTAGCGAGATCACACCATTATTACACAATCCGGCTTTTTAAATGATATTAGAAAGATGTTCCTTTTGTCTTGCCATGCCTGGAACAGCCTTAGATTAACAGCCTTGTATTAACAGACATCTAGTGATTTGTGGGCCATTTTTAAAAATGATTTGTGTGAAAGAGACATCCTGTAAAAAGCACATGATGTCAGCCGAAGGGGCGAGCGCACTGAATCACAGCCTGATGCGCATGATGTAGCCGTGGCTAGAGAAGAGCACCGATAGATCTTTACCCAAGATAAATGAGTGGAAGCAATCTCATTTAAGCCTGTCAATAAAGCCATGCTTTCACTAAAATTGACCACATGTCAAGAGACCCGGGCAGAGGAGGCAGAGAAAGATCCAAAACACTGCTTTCTTTTCCTCTCGCTATGGGCTATATATAGCTGGTGCTAAAAGGTCACGTACCTGCTGGTGTAGAAAACACGAGCGCGACTACATTTGTCTTTCTTAGTTTCTTTCTCTCTCTCTGTTTGCCAGTCTTTCCGTCCTGTGAAATGGATGTATCCTGTCATGCTCCATTACCACTCTTTTCTCCACCCTGAAAGATGTCCTCCAATCTCTAAATTGAACTTTTAAGATGTCTGCTCTCTTGTCATTATATTAACCCTGTGGCGTGTAGCTACTCTGTATAAGGGACCATAGATCCTTACAGTCATAGATCCTTACAGTCATAGATCCGTACAGTCATAGATCCGTACAGTCAGAGTGTTGTCAATATGCACAGGTCCAGACAGGAAGGGGAGGTTACATTTGTATTTGTTCTAATGTTTAATGAGCTCCGGCATCAGATCTGAGAGTCTTTAAAGCAAATTTGACCTCAATACTTTGCTGTATTACCTTATACATGAATACAGAGTTTAGATCAGTGGGTCCCAAACTGAAGTGACCAGTGGGTATACAAACTTTTTAAAGACCAAAGTAACAAAGACTTGTAAAAAAATAGACTTCTAAAAAGACTTCTAAAAAAAATAAAGAGTAAAGTAACATTTTAAACCGAGTTCATGTATGTCACACAGGCAAATATATTGATAATAATAATAATGTGTACAAACAGCACAAGGCTAGTGTCAAATAAATAGTCCAGTTAATGTGTCGTTTGCGGTCAAGCGTGAGTATGCATCATACTACATTTACAAATAACTGGATAAATAGTTGCATTCTGAATAGCATAAGAACGCTTTCTGTGTTCCATTATCAATCCCACAATCCACCTTGAGAGCATGATGCTCTGCTTTTAAATACATTCATCATAAACAATCGCTTATGTTCGCTTAAAATGCATCAGTGGTACGATTATTGACATTTCTACAAGCAGCTTTTTAAACGTTGACGTAAATGCAGAGAGTCTTGCCATATCTAATCCCACTGTAAAGACGTAACTGCATAACTGCTTTTTGTGACTGCACATTCGTGAAAGTGGGTTTTCGGCAATTACTTGCATGAGGAATACATACATACATGGTGTGAAGAAAATGACTTAAGCTCTCTCCAATACAATCAGACATCACAGTTATGTGAATGAACACTGTTGTAGTTTATTGTTACATATGAGATGCACTTAAACAGAATATCATATCTGAAGGTGGGCCAGTAAGCAATCTCCCAGAAGGCCCTAGCAATGCCATAGAAACCACATAGCGTTTTCTTTTAAAAACCTAAAAGTCTAGTTTTCTGTCATGCTCTCTATTATATAATATTTTGCAGATTTAATTAGTTAGACGCTGTTTGCTTGTAGTGAAATCTCAGAATCATTTGTCTTGGCTCTCATTTGTGTTAATTGATTGTGGCTCGTCATCGTTAGGTGTGTATTTGCTTATTAATCAGAGCAGAGACGTGCATTAGGCTGGCAGAGCACATGCTGAACCAGGCAGTTTATTTCAAACAAAAATTCTCCAAGACACATTTGACTAATATTAAGGCTAATTTTGGCAAGTTTTTTTTGTTTTTTTCATTCATCTCTACAGTGCGTTTAGAGGCATATTTGGTATGAATACACGCCAGGTAATTTCAAATTATTAATATGCTGGAATTCTAATACAGGCTTTGGGGATTGGTTTCTTGAACCCTGTTATTATTTCACTTTCATATCTTTTTTTATATAACAGTACAATAATTTTGCCTGAGGAACGCACTGAAATTTAAGTCAGACATAATGGTCTCATGACTGTTTTGAAGTTGTGTGTAAGCCTCAATGGATTTTGAGAGCCGCAGCAAAAAGAACGTTTTCAGCAAATTATATCTTAAATGTTGATCTGTTTCTCACACAAAGCTATTTTGTCATTTTCTTCCCTTTTAAGTGTACTATCCATTTACCTGTATTAGCATATTTCTGTTGCACGGCCGGGTGATTTGTGTCATTTGTAATACCCTTTGGCGATATTGGCGTGTAAATGGAATATTCCAAATTCATTTTCTGATTTGCTTTAAAATTATAAACCCATTTAGCGATGTGATTGGAGGGTGGCATTAAAAATGCAAAGGCTGTGGTTGGATCAATTAACAGGCTGATGTGGTTAATGAATGGCTGCTGGGAGGGGCCTGTGCCTTTAACAGATTGTTCTCTCTGTGTTCCCCATTTATAGTGAGACTGAAAGCAAGCTTTCCTTCCCAACTTTGCATCGAATACAGCATTTCTTTACCTTGCGGTCTTTCTGCGAGTGTCGAATAGCATGTATGTAGTTATATCAAAAAAACAGACACACTTTCCACACACTCCTATCAGATCATGTTTAGCCCTCGGCTGTAATCCATTCTCTGGCGTTCAGAGCGGAGAGCACCTACAGAGAGCGCCTGTGTTACGTAACCTCTGAAAATGACATAATACACTCTCTAATGACATGCACTAAGAGAACTTCTTGGTGATGATGTCATAGCGGGGTTAGGAAAGGACGATAGATCAATCTGGGTTTCATCACACACAGCTCTATCAGCCGGAATGAGCGATGCGGTTACCTAATGATTTTGAATCACAGAAATGGTGCCTGCAGCAGTTCACAGGAAGGGTGTCATCCAGATCCCTACCAGATGTTTCCTGTTCCTGAAAGTGCCGGCGCGCGTTGGGATTGACGCCGTTTGATGTGCGTGAACAGCTGACTTGCCTTCGTGTTTGTTTGTGAGCAGAACGTGGGTCTAAAACTGCTGTCTTTTACGGATGGGTCCTGTGTTTTATTGGCTAATTAAATCTGTGAGCCGCGGAACTGTTTGCAGTATCTGCTTGAAGTAGCCCCATTTGACCACTTGAGGGCATCTTTGCTGTCTTAAGCATATACATGCAGACTTACAGGTTCCTTGTGCTATCTATGTCCTCATCCTCCATCTTTTCTACACCAGTATGCCCATTTTCAATCGAATAGAACAATATTGCAAACATCTGTTCAAAAAACCCAAATGTCATAAACTCTCGAAATGCAGAATGTTTGTTGACAAGCTGTCAAACTGCTGTCATCAAGAAAAATGCACTGTATGTGTCAAGGCTATAAAGATTACATTCTAGATGTTATGGTGACTGACTGTTATCATGTGTTGTATTAATTTAATTCAGCTGTAAGGCTGAAATACTCATAACATTGAGAAATAACATATAATGGCGGTAATGATGAATTGTTTTAGGCACATTTTGCAGTCCGAGGCAGTGATATCACATAGATCCTAGAGCTGGTCTGTGCTGTGCTCTTGACCGCCCTCTTGTGGTTTTATAACTGTATAGCATAAAACAAACGTTCATCACCACCGGCAAGGCGGCAACAATAATTTCTGGCCTCTTACTGTTTTTTCAAACTTTGCTATTCTGAATATTTTACTTTACTGCCCAGAAATGTGTGTAGCTGTGATATATTTCTAAATATATATTTATATGTAGACAAAATGTATTAACAGTTCAAAAAGACTGTGAAACACCTGCATTACTGCTGCCAATCCAGAACAGAATAAAATGTACGAACATAAATCAATGTTAGCAAGCGATTAAGATCCCTAATCTCATAAACCCTTTATATAATTTCTGTCATTCTCTTGTCATAGCTTTGCTCATGAATTCGTTTTGTTTTGGCACAGATCCCTTTTACCCATTTACCCTTTTGAGTGATATTCTTCAGTTTGTGTGTATTCTAGTGTTGCAGCATGTAGTGTGTAATAGATGTTTTTCAAGGAAGAATTTGTTGGCTGTAACATATCATATCATAGAGTATTTATCATAAGTGCATAATGGCTGCTCTGTGTTTGCCATGGTGATACTCACACTGTTGTGTGTTCAGCAGCGTGTGGCGCGTGTTTATCACACCCGTTTATTTTGGAGAAATTGGAGAAATGTTGACTGATAGGCAGCAGTTATATCTTAGTTCACACCTGTGCTAGGATCACTAATAGTATTAAACCGTCCTTTGCCTGCTGCACGCCAGACTCAACTAATCTCTTTTCCTGGCTGATAAGCAGGGGCCAGGCCTGGCCTTTGTCTTTCTCTGCCACTGACCTTCCCTTGGCTTTCGGCATCTGGTCAGCAGTTTTTCGAAGCTCTGCAGGACTCAAGGTTCTTCTGGACTCTGCAGGGACACGAATGCATTGAACTGATCAGAAACTTGGATAAGACTGTAGCAGACATAAGTTGTGTAACCCAAAATCTATATAAATGTACTGTATCAGCACAAATATTGTAGAACAAAGGTAAACGTTGTGTTTGTGTTGTAGAATCACTGTTTGTATTTAAATCAATTAATTACTAAATTAACCAGCTTCACCATCTAAGTTTTGCTGATGAACTGGTCCAGCAGCAAGGTCAGGCTAACCAGCACTAACTAGCAATATGCTGGTCTGTATAGTTCTGGTCTGGATGGGTTGTTTTTGAAACGCATCAAAATGTATTCAGCGTTATTTGCTAAAACTCTTCTCTAAAATTCTGCCATATGCAAACTTCAGAATTTAATTTTATGAGAACTATTCCTTCAGTTCTGACCTGACTCTACTAATGCTTAATGAGAGCTCACAGCCTGCCCTAGGATTCTGTTTACGTAGCCTAAGATTTCTCACTGTTAAGCATTCCGGATCATTTTCAGGGGAAGTGATATTTAAGTCTGCCACAAAGATACAGCTCCTATCGATCTGTTGTTGTGCTAATTTTAAATGAGCATGACTTGGGTATAAAATTACCCTGCGATTGAATTGAGGTTGTATTAATTTTTAAGCAAGTCCCAGGTCAGCTGAAAGGATTTCAGCTCTGATAAGATCCTCGCGCGTGTGCATTCACAGTCAATTCTGCGCTTCTCTGCATAGAAATAGGGACAAATTGGCATGGATCAAGGGGCTGTTTAAAGCTGATTCAGTCTGATTCATCATTTGAGATTCATAAACACCCTTCCTCACAACCCGCGAGGAAGACTGACTCAACAACCCTGCTCCTCTAACACGTTCAAATCTGACCTGTCAATCAAAATTCCTTACACAGACTTGCCAAATGGAAATCACTTTACCACTCAGTGTGTGAATTCATTATGTATTCCATTTATTTTTTGAAAAAAATTGATAGCAAAACAAAGAGAACAAATCCGTAGATAAAAGCTAGACAAAAAAACATCCGGCATTTACAGATTTCAGGGAAAAAAAATTCCCTGCCCTGGGTTGACCACCAGGGATTTTCCGTGTAACTGCCGAAACGAGCAGTCCATAGAAAAAGGTTTAGATGGTCACAGATTAGGGATGGGCATTAAGCGGCTTGCTTGGTATTAGCATTCAATGGACGTACCTAATAGAAATCCCACTTATCTCATGAATTGGAGAGAGCATTTATTTGTCGTGATCTCTTTTTTTCCTCGTCTTTCATGTCTGTTCTGTCATGTTCTTTCTCGTGTTTACAGATTACTGTGTGTGTGTTTGTGTGTAGGGGTGTGTGTGGGTGTTCTGCAGGTCTTTGTTAGGATTTTGGGTGGGTGTGTTCTCGTTTGATGCTGTTCGGTTGGGGCCAGCACAGGAAGTGGGCCACAGCATGTGGTGTGTGGGAGCGTACAAACTGAGGACAATACAATAAAGGGCCGGTTCCTTGTGTGCCAACACGTTCTCCGTCAGGGTTTTCTCACTTCCTGCCTCTCGCTTTCTGAGAGGTGTTTCAACAGCTCACATGGCACTGCAGGTAGGCTACATGTTACCCTGGGGCTCGGCTTGGGATCATCGCATTTGGACAGCATCAGCGAGCATGGAGGGGAAAAAGTGATTCGACACAAAAATGATGGTGTCAGCTAACAGCGACTCCAGTCAAGCAATTTATTGGCATGCAGTGAATAGAGACAAAGCCCCGATGATCACCTTTATCACCTAAAATTAAAATGGGCACATTTTAGATTGCATGGTTATTGAAGGTTATTATCGCAGTGCTTTAAGTTAAACTGAACTGACATGGGCCCATTTTGTGTGCTCGGATGTCCCTCGGGTTTTCTTGGGGAGATTACTTAGCACAGCCCTTTCCTCTTCTCTCTCACAGAGCTGAGAAAAGAGGGCTTTCCAGGCAGAGGATTAGCTCATTTAAATTCACAGTCTCTGCCCAGGGTTTCTCAAATGAGCATCTTGTTGCTCCTCTGCTGACGAGACAGTTTTGAATGTTGCATGCTTAAAACAGGATCAAAGGACAGACAGAGATGTGAGCAGAATTCTTAAATGTTATCCGTGGAGCAGCTTTGTCTTTTGGATCTGACTATATCCCTCTTTTTGGAGCTCACCCCAGCCTCTTCCATCCTCCTGGTGAGAGTAATGATGTGTGATATGTTCTTTTCCTCTCTGTCATTTAGAGCTGTTCACCTGCTATCGCTGTTTAGGGGTCAGTGCTGAGTCAAAATTAAAGCAGTATACATCACTGAGGCCCTCGTTCTCAACTCAATACGGAACACTTGACAACAGTGACAAACATCAATTCCATTGTAGTACATTAAATTTTATTTGTTTTTTAATTTATAGTTTGTTTGCGAGCTATAAATCCTTATAGAAGGTTTTATGCTGTTCTCTCACCCAGTAATATACTTTTCTGTTCAGTGAGTGAACTTCAGTGCTGTGAACGCCACACTATAGATTTTAAGATTCAAACAACAACTTGGGTATCACAGATAGATGGCTGTCACAATGCTTTTTAACACGTCTAAAGGTGTCGAGGATTGTACGTAGGGCAGCATTCCCAAAGCTTACACATACAGTACTGCTCAGCTTCAGGGCCAATAATGAAATAAGTAGGTTTTTATATTATCTGAATTATATGTGAGGGATGCCTGTCCTTGAAAAGCTCTAGGGTGTTCTGGGTCATTGCCAGGTCACTGCTATGTGGTTGCTAAGGTATTTTAAGTAATCCCTAGCTGTGGCTTTTTGCCGCTTCTTCATGGTAACGTTGGAATGGGACCTGTTTTCACACCCATTATAAATTGAAAGCCCAATCGATTACAAAATAATAGGACACCTTTCTTAAAAAAGACATGCAATTTGAGGAACGGTTTATGGATTGTAAGTGGTGTGCGAGTTATGCACTGAAATGTAATACTTATGGTTAGGGCTTTGTTTAGATCCCTAAGCAAGCGAGCACCATTTCTTAATTCAGTTAAAAAAACTATTATATGTTCACACATTAATAATACACAAATAAACATGCTTATCAATTCAGAAACACAACTGGAATACTTATTCAGTTTGTTGACTGTTGTCTAAAATATATGTTTGGTTGTTTTTGGGGAAGCGTCCTTATATTTCATTAGGATACATTTGCCATTCTCACCTGTGTAATGAGATCTGTTGTTGATATTTAAATGTCAGGCTAAATGGCAAAACCCTCGAGCACAAACACACTTGTATTGATCCGCTGCATTCTCTTGTTCTTGTCTCATTAATCTAAAATTTGATTTACACAAGTTCTCATCTCCTTTCGGCTTTTAGCCTTGTTAATTTTTATAGTGTTTTTCAAACACTTTCTAAACACTTTTTAACAAACATCTGGACGGTCTAAATAAATACTGAGTAAAGAACAAGATGAAAAAATAATCATGTTAGATATTGCTTTGCTTTGTAAGTCATGTCAAAAGCGAATGGTTAAATGGGGTGCATTGCATTGTGGGATAGTGTGCCATGCAGTGTGCTCTGATTGTGTACTGCCTATTTTGCAAATGCAAATAAACTTGGTAAGCTTTATACTCGTACAGAAATTGTGTATACTGTACACAGCATACCTATTGCATACTACAAAATTGTATTACTGAGTGTAATGTGGTCCTTTAAAGGTATGACATCATGCTCCTGATGGATAGCAAGATTTGTTTAAATTAGCCATTTGGTTTGAAACTATAATAAAACCAAATGACTATCGTAACTTATTTTTCACAATATCCATCAATATTTTTTGTTTTTTAATGTCTGAGTTGACAGTTTAATATCACCAGAATACCAATAATATTGTTGTAATGTTGTTTATGAAACTCTAGCTAGCTGTCTGTAGATGTAGCCTCTAGCTGCATATGCAGAAAATGAGCATGAGATTTTCCACTTATGTCTCACTTTTGATATCTCATCCAATGATTTCCTCCGAATCAGAAAGAGCCATTTCTGTGTCACCTAAGCAGAGCACCGATTTCTCATTTTCCTGTTAATCCTGTGATGTGTTGCTTCAAGTCAGTCTGCGTATTAGCTTAAGCCATTACAATAGACAGAGAGATTTGCAAAACACTGCAGCTATTCTCCAACCATATTCACTGTCTTTAAAGAGCCTTCTGTGTCTTCAGCTTTTTAGAATGGACTGGTGACATTTCAGAAAGCCTTTTAAACCTCAACGTCAACACTAACCAAAAATCATTACTGTCTCCTCAATTAAATTAAGCTCTGTCTCCCACCCCAACACTGTGAAACAATTAGATTTGGTCAAACAAAGCGCCGAATCTCTTGTTTTTCTCCCTCATCCCGTCTGAGCACTTACAGTATGACGTTAAGTCCAATTTACGACTGCTGTCATCACAGCAGCTTATAAAAGCCAGTCGACCCTAAAGGCCATCATAGAGATGCTATTAACTGGCTTGTTTATTTTGTGTTTCTGTCTGCCGTGACATGTCTTAAGATGTTGTACGCATGTTCTGATTTCTCCTTGGGCTATGATAATTTATAGTCTTTGTTTTCCTGGCATCATGTGGGCATCTTCAGAGCACTGCACATTTATATACATTTTTGGTCATCTCAAGGTTTCTAATAACGTTGTGTGGTATTGTGTTTGATGGCATTAACTAGAACGATTTACACGTTTCATTCAGCTTGCAGCTAATGTTAAAAAAAGACCAGGTGGAGGATGGCGTGGGAGACTGGAATTGGCTCACATTTATGTTGCTGATAATTAGTTCACATCAAAAGTAGTTCTCCTGAATTACACATCTGTTACGCATCTTATAATCTTTGCCTTGCTATTCATGTGGCCGCCTCCTCATTAAACTCGTGGTAAATTTGTGCGTGATAAAAGTATTTAATTTTTGCTCATTGTTAGACATTCCAAAGAATAGATCATTATTAATAGAGAAATTTTACTTTGAAGCCTCAGAAAGGATCGTCTCAGCCAGCTAAACAACAATTGTTTGGAGCAGGCAGTCAGATCTTACTAATAATGTTATCTGTGAGTATAGACCCTATAAATGGGGCCATCGTTGACAGCCAGGCAGGGAAATGCATCGTTACCTCTGCTGAATGTGCAATGGGTTTGCTATGGAGTCTCATACGTTTAGGAGGAGAAAGCATGTAGGTACGTGCACACTCTCGTATTGATGGTTTTGGTCTTGTTTTCATTAATCATTTGTGTTTGTAATTTAATTCAAAGTAAGCTTAAAGCAGAGTAACACTTTCTGTTTTTTTGTGTAAATGCTTCCAGTAGTGTAATGCTGCCCCCCCCCCCCATAATCTTAAGACTGGAGAGAAAATATCTGTAATGCTTATTTTGTATGCATTACAGATATTGCAGTTAGGAACTTTGTCGCAGGCTGTTTTTTTGTAGTTTATGCTGTGAGCTAGTTGATAACTTCACATTATTATGAATGACCTAAATACATTTTTTTATTTTCTGTGCAGAAAATCATGTTATCGGGGACTATAATGCATTTGTTTAGTCTCTCGTGTACACCATATTTTGCAAAGGTTTTCTCATTTACATGGTAAAAAATCTGTAATAATTTGTCATTTTTTTGTCTTTTCAGACACAAAAATATTTTGTTATATGCCATTTAACATCATTAGGTACATTCAAATAAAAAAGTGCAACTTTGATTCACGCAGTATATTTTCATAAATATTCATATTTCATTGTTATGAAGTCCTCATAACCTGTAAACCGCGAAACATTTAATTTTTTAATGACATTCATTAAAATCATAATAATTTGTGTGCGCTTTTGTAAATGGAGTCATAGTTAGGCTGACAGTGTCCGCTGCTGGCGGCTGCGCAAACTGCAGTGATTCAATCACAGGCAATGATGTTTTTAGGCTTGCAGTATTGTATCAATCTGGTTTTCCTGCCCATATGTCATTTCTTTGTGTATGCTTTTAAGATCATTTTCTCGTTGTTTTAAATGTCTATTTGTATAACAGGTGTGTATATATAGTGTACATGTTATTAGATCTGATTCCTTTTTCATATGTTGTTGTATTTTCACTAAACGTTTTGCTCAAGCGGTGACAGATCTGCGGTGCCAGGGCTACGGTATCATTTTGTTTGGGGGGAAAGGGGTGAAAATCCAGCAGGAGAGGAAAGACTGAATATTTCATTGCAGCGACAAACAGCAGATGGCCCTCTTGAGTTTTTATTTTTTTTAATTCCTCGTCTGTGATTGTGTTTCTCTGGTGATATTAATCTAAATGAGAAAATACTCTGTGTTATTGGGGCATGATATTAAATTGGCACCCCAGCCCTTATCGCAACACTCATTACCATATGATTAAAGAAACAGGCAACAGATAAGCGTGGGCCTGTAACAAAAGCACAGTAACTCCTCAGTACAATGTGGTACATAGGTGTATCTGTCTAAAGACAACGGTGGTCTCGGTAGGACCTCGGAAAAGCGATGGAGGTTCTGGTTCGTTGTGTGCTCGTGGGGCTTGTGGGTGGGGTTCTGGAGCCGAATATATTCCATTACATTTATTTGGCTTTTTAAACCACAACTCTGAACATGTATAACAAATATAGATTGTGTGTTATAACTACATGAAATTACACGAATTTTCGCATTTAGTACCAGCAGATTCATGCATTTGGCACCATTGGTGCCGGCTCACACGTCTTCTACAAATGCCTCAATGCAAATGTAATGCTCACAGCCCAGCGTCTATAAACACTTTGAGGCAGACCTTACGATTGTTTATGAGCAATGCCTGCCGTTAAACAGCGTTAGAAGATAAAACTCGGTTCATCCGAGTCTTTTCCGCGCGCAGGTGGACTCGCAGGGCGATCCTTCCGCTGATGTCTATACGGACATCGGCTGGGATCAAGCGAAGGGTGGGTTTCTCGTCTTGAAACGGTGACAAAGGAGGAGTTTGCCGTTAAGACTTGTTGATGATCTATGAGGCTGAGGCGGGGAGCGCGTGGTAGTTAAGACTTGTTGATGCCGCTGATCTATGAGGCTGAGGCGGGAAGCGCGCGCGCCTCGCTCGCTCCAAACAGGAGAAGCTTAAATGAGCTCGGGCGGGAGCATAAAGATGAACGTTTCTTAAATACGTTTTCCTCTTTCCTCGCCGCCTCATTTGTTTCTTTTGGCACTTATGCTGCTCGTTTCTATACTCCTGCTTCGGGCGAAGACTTTTTTATTTGAGTTTATTTGTTTGTTCGTCGCTGTCACACCGAGTAGACGTCATTCTCACCGGAGCCGGTCAGCGGTACTCACGTTTCCCCTTCAGAAGACATGCCGCTTTAAAGAAAGGGAAAACGCACATCATTATTGAAAAATCATCTGACCTACATGATGAACATGGCTGAATGGCGAGTGATCGTCTGAGGAGGACCCGTGAGAAGTCTGAATATCAACAAAAAAGACATTCAAACTTACCTCAACTCATCGCCGTCTTGCCGTTTGTTTCTGCCCCTTTTTTTCTCGCGGACTGTTTTCAAGATGACTGAACATTTGAGCAAACCCGGCGTGGCTATCTGCTAAACTTGACGAATATGTGAGACATATGAATATGTGTAGTCGCAGGGCTCCACCTGGGAGAAGAAGGTGGTCGCGTTTCTCCGCTTGACAGCTCAGAAGCGAGAAACGCTTTTGTTTGTTCAGACTCCGGGAGTGGACGTCGCTGTCCAGGGTGCTGAATTCAATCAAGACGGGGTTATAAAATAAGTGACGGATTAGACATACTATCTATCGAGTGTGGATGACGGGCAGAATATATTTTCGTCTCGTACATTTGGAGGAACTGGGCAACTCGTGCGATAAGCAAGGACCGAAAATCGTTGTCAGGAATGAAAAGTAACCTGTAAGCCGTCTGACTTCGCAGAGCAATTGTTTTGGTGAAATTTGGAGATCATGTGAAATGCGAACAGTTGAGTAATACTTAACCATTGTATTCATTATGCTAATTCAGTATCTTATATCACCATTCGTCATGAGTGAGTATCTTTGATCATCATCCGTTCGTATCAGAGGGCAGAGCAAACAAACAGTCGCAAAAATGGGACAATAATTGAGACAGATCGGGCGGTTTGTTGTTGTTGTCTGTGCTTTGTGTGTAAGGAGTTCAACAGCCTTGTTTTTGAGACATGGCAGCGGCGATTGCCAGCGGTTTGATCCGCCAGAAGAGACAGGCACGGGAGCAGCATATAGACCGACCATCCACCAACAGGAGGAGGAAAAGCCCCAATAAAAATAAAGGGCTCTGCAACGGGAACCTGGTCGACATCTTCTCCAAAGTGCGAATCTTCGGCCTCAGGAAACGCAGACTACGACGACAAGGTGTGGGAAGTTTCGTAAACCAAACAATAATTGTGCAGATAAGCAGTCTATGCAGGTACATGCGGTGTTTAATTGCCCTCAGACAACAGATACGCCCACATTTCAATTTCACATTTTGTTTTATAGTCTTTACCAACAAAGTAGCTACGACGTTGAGCTTTTGTCTGTTATGATTGGTTGGTTTGTAGGATTTGCAGAGTCTGTATATACTCGTGTAGCTTCATAATGTATTTCTTTGAGATTTAGTTTTACTGGCAGCGTTCACGTGAGTTCTTGCATCAGTCTTCAAACCTGTCACAGTTCATGACAAGTCAGTCAGTTTTAAAACAATGCACTCATCTTAAATCTATGTACGTCATACATGCTGGTATTTTTCTCAGAAGCACGCTTTTTTATTTTCTCTATTTGTTAACCAGCGTAGGCCACAGATATTCAGAGGTAGATGTGATTATGATGCACAGCTAGATATACAGATTTTTCTTATATCCTATATCTATAAGTATTCTTGGGTTTTGCAGTCTCTCTCCCTCTCTTTGCTTTACCCGTGGGAGTCATTGATGTTAAATTATTGGCACCTTTCATGCATGCAAGTAAAGCAGCAGGTGCCCAACGTGTTGCTGAAAAAAATGCTATCACACAATCAGTAAACAATATTGAACAACGACTAATCTTATTGGAAATGCCAGTGACACAATATTCAGTTTAGGTAAGATTAAGGTAAAATTACACGCTTGCTGTCACTCCAACAGGAATATAGACAGTATCGGTGCCTTTGTCTTTTCATTTTATTTTCAAAGCAAAATATCCTTTTTAAAAATGTGACTTTAAATTTAAAGTTGTAAAACCTTTTCATCCGACTGTCAATTTATAAAAACATTGAAATCCAATGATCATGACTGTGTTATGTGTTATGATCCAATGATCATAAGTGAACCATCCGTAATGAATTGTTGAATGTTTAAGAGATTTTTTGGCCTGTAAATAGCTAATACCACTATTAATAATAATAATAATAATAATAATAAGGGCGAGCTTATCTAACAGATTGAGCTACAGTCTGATAAAGCTATAATAAAGGGGATGGGTTGACATGCCATATATCATTGTACCTGTCATAAATGTCCAGAGGGGAACACAAATATGTAGTGTGTAAAAGATGTAGCTGTTGCCAGGAGAAACTGAGAGCAATAAATTAGTCCTGCAACATCTCCGCTAACCTGCACCTGTGACGACCAAACGGCCATCTTATTACAGATGGCGAATGCCTCATGGCCTCCCCTTACACTCCTAGTGTTAACTTTATAAAGAACTGGGTCTTACAAGACCTGTAAAACACCCACTCATTATACCTGCATTGTTACTTTGAACCTTAACACTCGGTAACGAGAGAGGCATTAAAATAAGGTGTTTATAATCATTTGTTTTTTTGAGATGACTTCCGTTGCACTCTTTTGACTCCTGTTGTGTTGTTGCCTGAGTTACTTTTGACAGAGCACTCCTGGGATTTACCTCATTAATCTCCCATTGCAGCTCAATTTACAAAATCTTCAGTGAGCATGTTCACAGCCTTGAGGGCTCACCAGGGGCTTTGTGAAGCTGAGAGTTGGCGTGCCCACCCTCTCTCACATGTTGCCTTTATGCTCAGGAGAAGTAATGGTTAACTTGGAGGTGGTAATTTAGTAGTGGTCACAGGAAGGGCACTTTCAGGAAATAATCCTGAGCATACGAGGCAGCGCGAAGCGACAGTCACCTCCATTTTGACTCCGACTTTAAGTTGTGACATGCAGACAATCGGAGTCTCCTCAGAGTGTAGAAATGCCTGTAGATGCTGAGACATTTTGCCTTGTGGCAATGTACCATCAGAGAAGACATTATTTAACAAAAACCTGGTTGATATTTTTTTAAATCTCCTATAGGATTGTCAAATGTCTGGTGGCTGGCCAGTAATGAATACTGGCTAAATCTGTTTGCAAAAGAAAAAGAGGTGCTGTTTCCTTTTATTTTAAGTGCTGGTGTGGACTTTGACCATGTGATTAGGATTTGACTGGGACAGCTCCTTATATACTGTATCATATTGACTTAAAT
>JAZGTJ010010574.1:0-17926 GCA_036877575.1 Botia almorhae
GGACTCACTGATTGCGAAGAGGGAGACATAGGGGTTGGGACTAAATAATGAAAATAACAGGTATCCCATGTTAAAGGCTGCAGTGGCTGCACTGATGGTGAGCAGTGGCAGACACAGGCAAATCAAAATGAATAAAAATGATCAAATCATAGAGAAATAAAATCCAAAAGGAAAAACAACAGGAGAAATTGTCAAGCAGATTTTTACTTCTTTTCAAAACTTTAGAGATTTAATATGATCAGACAATAATTTACTAATTAATGATCTATAAATATTTGTTACATTTCATGTAGTAGGTGTTACATAAACATTGAATATGACAGATACTGAACAGTGAAGTCCAGTCACTGTGTAAACTGATGTGAGTTTATTATATTCATACAAAAATTGTAATATTTGTTTTGCGGATGAAAATTGAAATAAAAATATGAATTATTTTCGATGACCTAACATACCAGCGATATATATAAAATATTGAATCATATTTATATAAAATAACCTTAAGAAATTAAACAAGTCATTTATGTACAGACGTTAAAAACAATATGCTATAACTATTAAATGAGATGTAAAAAGATGTTCACAAAGATGTAGGTGCACAGACACAGGTGTGTGTTCTGTATCAGGTACCTAAAGGTGGTTCTGGTGAAATTCCAATGCTCTGCAACAGAGCTTCTGTCTCTCGTCTCTTTCTGTCCAGATCCGAATCCTCTGACACATTCTCTGCTGTCTGTAGCATCTCAGCCTGCATCACAGGGGAAACACTGAGTTTGACAGAATGCTTGAAATATACAAATCACGTGCAGATAATAAAGCATTAGATGGATAGTCAATGAAAACCACACATACCTCTTTCTTTTTCCTCTCTTCTTCCTTTTTCTTCTTCTCCTCTCGAATCTGGGCTAAGCGCTGCTTTTTGCGCTCAAGCTCAGCTTTCAGGTCACTTCTGTCACTCATCTTCTATGTGGTTTAATCTATGTATAGTGCGAACAGTTGCAGTTTTGTTTAATTTTAGTAGTAGCATGAATGTTGTACTGTGTTATACAACATGTCACATAGGTTTTCTTTTTTCTTTCTTATTCTCTTTTTTTTCCACAGCTTTTATAAATACTCACAGGAGGCCCAAAATATTATTTGTGTTCTATAGTGGTATTGCATTTTTAAACAAATGCATACGGATGATAGCCAAAACTTCAGATCATACATCTGTTTGGTATGTAAAGAGGAAATAATCTGAACATGATGTAGCCTATACAGTGAATCAAATCTGTTACTGGTATTTGCAGGTCTACTTTAAGAATTTGCCTTAATTTTAATGGATTATACATCTGTCTCCATTTAGATGACAGATACACAGAGATGATCAGCGTTTGATAAGCATCCATTAGTCTAATGGGCTGAGCAGCAGTTCTGATAAGAGCAGCAGTCTAAGGCAGCCATGATCATGCAATTGCAACTTTAAGAACATAGAATAGCATAAAATGCAAAAACGTTGAGAAACTGAGGATTTATTTTCAAACACACTGTGCAACAACAAAACGGCAATACATTATCAATTGAGCAAATGAACACAAACAAACATAAACATTCTTTGGCGAACCCCCTGCACATAGAACAAACACAGAAATGAGGAAAATAGCGAGGGGTTTGTAAAAAACACAAAGTACATGGGCACGTGTACACATACTAGCAGCTTGAAATCCGTTCTAATAGAGTTTATTTTCTGCAGACGCATTTATTCTGTTATTTAATTATTTAAGCAATAACAGAGAGCACTTCGCAGTCCGTTAAACTAAAATGTAATGCTGTTCATTAACAAAAGGATTGTCGTTACATTTTATTTAAAGTATGCATCAATGCTATACGCAACAAAGACTGTTGCAGGCGATATTAATATAAAGTAACGGTTCTACTATACCGTTGTCTTTATCTCGACCAAATCAGGACTGCGTCCTATGTTCTCTTGCGTAAATGCAGAAAGAAGAAGCTATAAATCTACACATCAGCATGCAACGAAATCTAAATGTAAACACAAAGCATCACCGGTTCCCTTCTTCAGTCTCATCAGCACCCGAAGCCGGAAGTGTCCAATTCTGATACGTCATCATCGCCTCGCCAGTGACGGCGGGAAACGCTAGATGGCTGTGCTTAGTTTGTCGGTACCCGTGATGTCCAGAAATGTTATCCGAGTAGGCAGCTTGTAGGTTTAAAGACAAAAATAGGCATTCGATCCCTTAATCAAAGCGACTTTTACACTGTATTACAGGTATACATTTTGTCAGTTTGTTTCCCGGGAGTCGAACCCATGATCTTAAAATTTATAGCTCTGTGATGGTTGATTTTATTCCAGAAGCTGCAAAACATCACCAAAATAGCAGTATTTTATTTAGGACCAACAATACGGGAGCCGTCTGCCCAAAGGTATTTATTCTGTACCCTGGTGATGTACTGTTTACATAAGAGAAGAAAAATTTGAAGCGAATTAAAACATTGAAATACGGACAAATGTTTTAATTCAACAATATTTTATTTACTTTGAAGTACAAAACATGAAAGAAAATACTAATGACAGTGTTTGCTTTAACAACGATCATTAGATTCATTAATAAAACAACATAATAGATTTACATAAAGAAATCACATAAAAATATAAATAATTTAATCAAGACGCGATAAAAACAGATATGACACATTTTGTGGCACTTAGAAGGTCTAAAGGCTAAAAGATCTTGCTTTTACATCCAGCAAGGATTAGTGTCATAAAGGATGAACTGCGCACTTTTTTAAAAACAGTCTCCATCTCTGAACATCGTGCTTTAATGTGTGCTTGGTTCCCCCACACTGGTCCTGTCCTGGTGGTGATGGTGTGGTCAGTGAGAGTGTATGGAGCTGGTTGAGGGTGAGGTGAAGTCAGTCGCTCTGGCCCTGGCAGCTAATTTCTTCCTCAGTTCTCTGATTTCCTGCATCAACTCACGCTCCTTACAGTCAAGCTCCCCCCGGCCACGATCTAAGGAAACTACAAGTCACAACACAATGAAAAGACGCGCAAAGTTACGCCATTTTCTGAAGCCATAAGAGAGCTTACTTGTTTTAGTTGTTAATAATAATAAATGGAATAAATCTTGATACCCGCGTTAGCTTTTTTTGGGGGGGAAACTATTTCTTCAAGATGTGATTTTTTAAAAATCTCTCTATATACTCACAGAATGAAGAATCGTCTGAGGCAGACGAGGCATGGTTCACGTTGGTGGTGTGCAGCAGCCCTCTGGATGAACAAGGAGATCTTAGTATCTTTTCCTTCTGACGATCTAGAAACACAAAAAAACTGTCAACAGAGTACATGAAAACCACCCCTAAACAACTGTATTACCAAATTCCAGCATGTGTAAATTTAAATAGTCTGTAATTTAAATTGTACTGTACTGTGGGGAATATACATTTTTGGTAACAAAAGTTTTGTGTGAATGCTTAAAATGTAAATGCTTTAACTCACTTAGTGAATCCTCAAGACCCTTGTTCGGTTTGTTGTAATGTCGCTTACTCTCTTCTGTTTCCTGAGAGATAAGTGACCTCCGCTGGGCGTTTACAGTGGCGGCCTCCTGTCTTTCCTTCTCTAGTTTAGCTTGTTTAGCCACTACATCATCCCACTGAGACCAAAAAGCCAGAACTTTCATGATAATGATCAGACATTTTATTTCTTATGAACCTTGTTCCCTTGCATAGAAGACAAAAAATAACTTGAGTGCAGGCCACAGTTTACCTGCTTCCCCTCCACTTCCAGCATTAGCTGGACTATTTCCTCTTCCTGAGCACGTGTTTGTTTGCTGAGGTTAACCAGCTGCTCTTTTTGCTTTTCCTGCCTCTCCTCTGCCCTGTCCATTCGCTTGATTACCGCAGCCTGCCAATCAGCATCCACCTTCATCTGTTCCGCCTCCGCCAAAGACTCTTCCAGCACCTGACGATGTTTTAATTTTTATAATTAGTCAAAATAAAACTTAATTCAATTATCAAGTCTGTTACAATGAAGAAAGACAGGAAATATAGATAGGAAACAGGAGCAGGGTGGTGTGAGATGTCTGACAGAGATAATCATCACATTCATCCATCACAGAGTTTACTCTTCGAATTTGTCCAACCAAAGTTAGCGAGTAGGATGTACTGTACCCTCTTGTTCGTCTGGCTGACATTGGCGTCTGTCTGAATGAGGTTTTGAAACGTGAAATCTTCCATCTCAGCCCTTCGTCTCCGTGTTTCCAACTCGGCGCTGACCTCCTGACTCACTCGCACCTGCTCCTTGGCTAGTTGCTAGTGGACCAAACACGATAATAATCAGACAAGATGTTTATCTTAGCCTACACAGAAATCTGTCAAGAAAAAGTAGTTTCAGCCCTACCTGTTCAAACAGCTGTCTCTGTGCATCCAGCTCCATCTGTCTCACTTCTATGTCTTGAACGGCAGCAGCTGTCTCCTGATCTCGCAGTGCCATCTGAAAATAATGACAGATTACACAACTCTGAATAAAGCTTTAAAGTTACTTCTGAGAGGTGTTTATTGTGTGATAATGACCAGGTAGATAAATATGTTTTTTTTTTTTGGAGAAGATGACAAAGCACTGTGAAGATTGGTTGTCAGTGACAACGGTCAATTAAACAATGCAATATGCATTATATAAAAATTATACAAAAAACAATTGACCACAGAATAGTGTGACTGGACAATTGAAAATGTGTATTGCACAGAGCTGTGCAATAGACACATTTACCAAACAGTAAAAGTAGTGCTGAAGTACAAAGAAACCTTTCTCTGAATCTCATCATCAAGTCTTTGGAGCTGTACTCTGCGCTGATCCTGTTGGTGTTTAAGGAAACGCCTTCTTGTAGAATCAAGCAGATTAAGTTCCTTCGCCTTCAGCTCACGCTTCATAGCAGCCAATCTGAGCACAGAAAAATGACGTCAGGTGAACTGTGCATTTGTAAAACTGTAAAATCCTGCATGCGGAGGAAGACAGACCTAGCTCTTTGCTGTGCAAGTTTATTCTCTTCCTCCTGTAGGATCTTTCGACGTTGATCCTCTCCTTGTAATATCAGCTCCTGCTGTTTGTACCAGGCCTCAAACTCAGCCTGCTGTCTGACTGCCTCAGCATGCAGCTCCTGAACCTCCTGTCTATATAAACACAACCACAAACAATTTAAAAGTGCCCCAAGTATCTTCCTACTTCCCAAAGAAAATTAATATTACTTAAAAATATGTTTAAAATGATGGGCAATCATATGACATCATATGAGAATATTCCAATCATATCAGTTGTCTGAAAATGGCCTCTATGTTTAAATCACAAGAGATAGTTTATCTTAGTAACGGGCCATTATCAGACACTTTCTTTAAATGAATCAGGGCTGAGCATGTACCGGATATTTCTACAATGGCAACAATACACGAAAATGTAACGTTACATGGTGCTACATCCACACCAGTAGGTGTCAGTATAATGTTTATGGCTGCTTTACTATGAACTTCTTTTAATTGAATGTCATAATGTTTAAGGGCGTACATCTGAATGAAAATTTGCACCTTTCCCTCAGATATTCCACTTCTTGTTGACGGATCCTCTCGCGTTCTTGGGACTGATACTCCACTATGAAGGTGGGGTATTTGTTGAAGATGGGGTACTGCCCCTGTGTCAGAGGTTTAAAGTCACTCAGCACAGAGCTGGGATGGAAGTCTGTAGGCGTACTGTCCATCAACCGATAAGTTTCCTTCAGCATGGCACCAATGTCCAAGCTATTCCGATGATGGAAAAAGTACTACATTGGGGGAAAATACAGAAATGAATAATGGAAAGAAGGACCTTCCTGAGCTCGTCTTAAAAGACACTTTCAATACACGGACTAAAAATATATATCGCAAGTTATACCTCAAAGTCCTTCTTATCAGTACAGAGCAATAGTGGCGCTCTGCAGCAGGTCACATAAGCCACCACAGCCATTAGAAGGAAGGCGGGGTGATTAGAGAAAACATTATCAAAGAGTTTCAGCCACTCTTCTCTCATCAATACCTCAGAAAACAGAGTCTCGAGAAGGGGCCATGCATACATCTGAGGAGAAACAACGTGAAGTGTGTAAGGCCTTTTATATTATTAGCTTTAAGATGCAATGCTCTGAAACTGTTATCAATACGAACACAAATCTATATGTAAACACTTGTTTAATGTAGTGTATATGTAAACATTTGTTTAATGTAGTGTATATGTAAACATTTCTTTAATGTAGTGTATATGTAAACATTTCTTTAATGTAGTGTATATGTAAACACTTGTGCAAGTCAAGGTCTATGTTTTTATGCAATTGGTCTATATGTGTGTCCTGTGTCTGAATTTGAGCACTTGGTCAATACATATGTAAACACTTATGTACTTTATATGTAAACACTTGTGGAAGGTCCACATTTAAACACTTGTACAATGTACTTTATATGTAAACACTGCAGGTTCTATGTATATATAAATACACTTATGCAGGTCTTTTACCTGTGATGTAACACCACAGGCAACAAAATGCTGAAGCAGTTCTTTATCGTGATGTGCCAGTACGTTCTCAGCCAGGTTCAGCACATTAAGAGGAGGGTTGGGAAAGTATTCAAACCAGTGTTGGCACCAGTTCACTGTAAAAGAACCATTCAAGACTTTTAAAATTCACTCTGATGAGAGCTGTATTATTAAGGTACTGCTGATAAGAGCACTGGTTGTCTTCACATACCAATGACACTGGCCACAACTTCAAAGCAGATAAGTGGATTGTTCTGGAACAGCTTGACAAATGGAAAGGCCAGCAGGGGGAGATAATCTGTCTCACTGAAGATGGCAGCCCAGTGAGCAAGAGCAGACAGCACCCTGTTATGAATGGAAAGACAATGACCATATATTCATAAGGAAAAAATAAAATAAAATAGTATCATTATTTATTCACCTTCATGTTGTTCCTTCATCAAACCTGTATAACTTTATTTTTTATGCAGATTACAAAAAGTGAAATTTTGAAGAATATCCTGGTTACTCTTTTCTATACAATGAAAGGGAATAAGAACTGGGGCTGTCATGCTCCACAACGAAGGTTTATACAGGTTTGAAAGACATGAAGCATGTACGTATATTAATACACACAAACTGCCAGTTGTTTATGTTGTGCATACCTCTGAAGGCCTCTCTGCAGTTTTTGGCTTTTGATGGGGTACCGCTCCTGAAGGCACACGTATGCTGAGTGCAGCCCTTTGTCAGTCAGACTGCTAAAAGCTGCATAATTCTCAGGGAGACGCAACAGAGAACGCCAAATAAACATCCTACAAACCAGAGACACACACTTTATTTTATAAACCTGAACACATTTAATAACCACAACACATTTTTCTTACCTGTATTTTTCTGGGTACTCTCCAAATTCTCTCAATAAAGACCGTAGTCTTTTTTTGTTTAGGCCATTGGGCAAGTCATTCTAGAATAAAGAAACAATTACAACCAGGTCATAATGTATAGTCAAATTTTCATCAAATTACAGCTACTGTAATTAGAGTGCTACAGACATATGAAATAAAACAAAACCTCTTTGTCATCCAGTGCAGAAACCGCAGCTGCTGGCAGAACTTTAGTTTGCTTTCTGCGTCCTGATGTTTTGGCAGGATGCTGCCCTGCTCCAGTATGCACCTTCATTTTCAAAGAAGATCCCTCACTGATGTTGCCTTTGGTTACCTGTTTCAACAAGGGCTGGGGAGGCTACACACACAATCAGATGTTACAATATCTTCTCATTATAGTGCTAATTATCTTGAGAAAAATATTTTGTTGTGGTAGTAGCAGGTTGAATTTACCTTACTGATTTCTGGGGCAAGACTTCGTACATCATAAACTTTAAGAGCACCATTGTCCATCACAGCAACAATATGGTGGCCTTTAGGACAGAAGGTTGCTGAGGTGATGGCTTCCTCATGAGACCCTATTTCAAAGAGCTGCTTGCAGGTCTGAATGTTGAGGAAGCGCATGATGCCATCTTGGCTCAAAACACCCAGAGTCTGACGAGAGATCATTAAATAAGTGCAGTAGTCTTAATATTATTTCTATTAAAATTATTCATCTTTACTGCGTTATTGTTATTAATTCATTTACAATGACAATGTTGACTGACCAAAAAATAAATATTGGTCATAGCATTATATAATAGTAAATATGACTACTTATTGATCAAATAAATGATGTCTTAAGATATCTTATGCCTTAGCTATGCAATAAGGCACGCAGATGGTTTCAATGTTGTAGGCTACTTATTCATACCTGGTTGGCTCCACCATCAAAACTATCAGGCAGAAATTCCAGATATCTTACGGTCGTAACTTTTGGAGGCATTTGAATCACTCTGAAGAGCTGTTGACTGTCCAAGCACCACAAATGTATTAAGCTGGAGCGTCCGGCCGCAGCAAGCGTTTTCCCATCTCTACGGAGAAACAATCTGATGACACACAAACACAACAGCAGCTGCTATACCAATAATTTTGGGAATAAGAGCAATAATCTTACTGTGTGACAGCAAATGTCCTGTAATGCATTCTGGGTTCGTTCTGTGGAACAGGCAGCTGATACTTGCAAGAAAGCGTGTCGCTCTCCCAAGCAAAAACGGAGTCATCGCTAAAGCAGCTGAGAATGGTGTTACTGTGTGGAAGAAAGAATACCTAAAAAACAGCAGAACACACAGAAATGAGACCTTGACGAAGAACATCCACAAAAATCTGACATGTAAGTACATATTTGCTTTGGGGTCTTCTTGTTTGGTGATGTTTAACCTTTTGTATGCCAACTGACTGACGGACATTGAGCTTCCTTTTTCTCTGGAAAGTGTCAAGGTTCCAGAGCTGAGCTGTGTCAGAAGAAGTGCTGATGGCAAAGCAGCCCGAACTGTGGACAGACAGGGAAGAAACAGCACCCTCATGACCCCGCATCCAGCTCACTAGCTGTCTGGTGTCTGTTATAGGACAGAACAACAGAAAGGGCAGTTAGATCATTTAAGATCTATGTGTGAACGCTGTAATCAAATCTCTTCCTTACCTTTGTCAAAGCACTTAACAGAGTAATCGGCAAGAGCAACCAGGAACTCAGTCGTTCTTCTCAAGTTGAAAGCTAGGGCAGTACATGCTTGGCCTGTTTTTTGGACTAGTTTAAATCTATTGATGAAAGTATTAGGAAAATATAGTAATTTTTAATGATAAATCATTAGAACAGAATACTTATAGAACGTTAGAAAGAAATGACATACCTGTTTACGCTTATGTCAAATACATAGATATTGCCATGGTGATCACCCGCGAGAAATGACTCTCCTGTCGTGTCGAAAGCAACGTGCAAGAATCGAACCGTTTTAGTTTGACGAGATGGCGCGCTTCGGATCACAGTCACCAAAACGCTAGAAATGTAAAACAGACTTCCAGTCAAGAAATAAACGTCACATGCACAATGTTTAACATTACGTTTGGACAGAGTCACTATTCCAGAGAATCAGAATTTAAGCAGCAATTAAACCTATCTCATTACACATTATGTCATACCCATTTTTTGACGATACTGGTTTTCGGTGCCATATTTTTCCATCTTCTCTGGATCCAATATCTGTAACTTGCATTTTAGAAAGCAAGTGGGATCCTCTGTTAAAACAAACGCCGCGGACTAGCAAAGAAACACCCTCCCGCCTTACACATGTATCGCAGCGGGAAATTCAATGACAGCAAAGGATATGCATAAATACATTAAGCAATGATCCACTGTAATAATATTTAATCTTAGTCTCGTTTTGAGATCACTCTATCAATTACACATAATTCGTTTATGGCCAAATCTGTTAAATGTTTGCAAGACAGATTAGACGAGCCGTAAGTTTTACTTGGGAAGTGTAGAGGAGGATGTGACGCATGTAAACAACTTTGGGCATTGTGGGTATTGAAGTCATTTATTTATGAAAAGTCAAGTGGAAGTAAAAAAGAATACTGAACGTTGCGTTGTGTTGTTTAAATGAGCGAGAACACGAGAACTGATAAACATGAGTACTTACAGCTTTCTCTTTATTTTGTATAAAGTTGTTTTTACAAACATTTTAAGAGGTCATAGCTGTAAAATACCAGCTTACTAGTATAATATATGCTAGTGCATAATTTAACACTTAAAAAGTAACTCTTTACAAAATCACGGGTATTACATTTACAAATTCTATTGAGAAGTTGAGAAGATTTTAAACAGTATTTAAACAGCATTATTAAAGCTTACAAGTCTCATAACTGCAAATAATTTCATCGTCAGGGTTTTACATATTATGTACCAAACGGTCCTGTTCAGTAGCAACCATCACATTATCAAGTATCTTGTCCACATCATGCACACGTTTAGAAAGATCCTTGATTAGAGATTTTTTCAGTGTGTCAGTGTTCGGCAGCACCTGTTCAGCACCTGAGCATGGGTTCATTTAAGGCATGTATAATGCTTCACTGTAGAATCTGGAGTCAGACCCTGCAGATGAGCTGATAATCCGCAGTACCCCACAATGTGCATGAGCACATTCTTTTAACCATTCACATCTGGTTCATCCTCTGTATCCTCCTCAGTGTCTGAGCTCACATATTCGGTGACTATCATGGTGTTGTCATCCCCTATTGTGACATACTCTATATGGGAGTACTCCATGTGAATGCTATTGCCACTGTCTGGGTCCTGTGCTGAAAACAGCTGGTCGTGACTGGCCTTCGTTTCATCTACTATTTGAAAAAAAAAAGAAAATCTATCAAATCATGCTCTTAATGCTGTGATGGTGTTTTAATATTCGACCTGTTAACCTAATTACTGTAAAAGATGTGACACTAAAATACAAAATGTTAATAAGAAGATGATAATCAAAATAACTGCACATAACTGTATACATCGTACAATTTTATCAGTTTAATTTAGAAATATAAAATACAGTGAACTGTCAAGGCGTACGCGGAATAACACTAGCGAGGAATCTGACCTATATTTCCTACTGTAGAACTCTTACCATTCATTGCATCATTCTGAGAGAGCAAAGCATGCTGGTCACAGGCATCACATCGTTTATTGTTGTTCCCAATAATACAGTTGACCAGGGACGAGTTATGTATGTTTATAACACAAGTTCTGTTGTTGGAGGGTTGTGTTTCTATCAAAAAGACAAAGCAGAAGACACGAGTATGAGCAACAACAAAACACATTACATCAAAAGGATGTGGGAAAGAGATACTTCGTCACTAGCACAGAGGAAGTGAGAAAGTCTGTGATTTTCCCTTATTATACCTTTTATAGTAAAAGAATATGAGGTAATCATGTTGCATGAAACAACAGGAAGTAAGGTGATCTACTGGCCACTGAACATACAAAATTATTATATTACCCTGACTTATACTACCCTAAGACTTCCTAAAATGAAAATCTGCCAACGGAAACAATAGGGCAAAGAAAACAAACGGTTCATGACATGCATGTGTATTATCCTGTGCACCTGAAGCAAATTATATTTTATCCTGCGTCTTGTAAATATATTGGAACCTGGAGTTGCCAGTTTACTTTATTGAGTCATTAATTATAATCAGTGAGGCCAAATAAGAAAAAACGTCTACCTGAGATTGTAGGTTGTATATGAAGGATGTCTTCTGAAGGATGGTCCTCCTCAGTAACTTGTGCTACATAACAGCACACACATGAAAAAATAAAGACAGGCAGTTATATAAAATAACCAAAAAATGCAGGTATATTTAATAGCTGTTAAATTCTTAAAGGTTGTTCAACCTGGACATCCCGTAACAGTCTCATACAATTTAGGATCATATAATCCGAGGCATGTTATGAACGAGTTGCATGCGCTGGTTCCTTTTTTAAGGATCATCTGCAGCAGGGTTGAGGCTTTCTCCATGTCCGTGGCTTTAGATGTGACAACTTGTTCCTCGTAAGACGAGATTGTTTTCTTTTGACACAACCTGGTAGCCATTCTTTTAACCACAATCCCTGTCATACGCTTACTGAGAAAACCTAAATTGCGTTGTAATCGTTTCTCTGTTGGGAAAAAAGCGAGTGTTTAAAGTGCAGAAAAGTTCAAAATCAACAGAAATAATATAAGACTAAGTCGGATTTTTTTTAGATTTTGTTATTTAGTTTATTACTACATACGAAGGCAAATAACAAGATATATGTTTTGTTTTGATCTGTTACGCTTCCTTGTTCGTACGTTCTGTATTTTCTCAAGCTATACTATGACACCAAATTGTGACATATTTAATGGACTGTAGGTTTTAAACTTACCAGGGGCTATAACAACGGTGCCGTCCATCACAGAAAATACCAAACAACTTAAAGTAACGTGATAATTTGAATGAATGTGAAAACGAAACACTGCTAGTGATACCGTGAATGCGCATGCGCATTAAAAATGTTATTTCCAGTGACTAATTCCCCAATGTGCAACACGTCATCTTGGTTAACCCGCAAGATTAATGTCAAGTGAACATGACTATGCCATGTACTTTGGGTTTATTTTTCAGTTTAGTTTGCCATGTATCGGTACACATTTCTCTACATTATGTCCTTATCATTAATTAATTAAGAGAAAAAGGCAATTAAACGACGAATCTAAATTACTGTGAAATTAAAATGATTGAAAAAGGAACCAAAATACAAGTAAATTAAATGGTCTGAATAAGACATGCCGTTTACTTTTTGCACGTTTGCAGCGCAACCCTGATGCACATCAAGTTGTCTAAAAGCGTCAGTTGAGCAAAGCTTAATCTCTATTGGTAGCTGCTGTTATAATGGGGCGGTTCCATTGTACTTGCAGGACGAGATGAGGAGCATCCACGAGCCGGTGTCAAAGGACCAGAGCGTAAAAATTTGGATTTATGAAAATTTATGAGACCATCGTTTGGATGGATGCACATACACATTGATGCGGAAATGAAGATCTGGAGTACGGAACACATATTCAGGTATACAAACAACATTTTAGACGAATACAGCGCTCGTGAGCACAGATTCCAGCATCCTCTGAACTACGTTGGGCACCCCGATTCTCTTTAACAACACAGGGATAAAAACGAACAGTTTGCCTGCTTTTAAGATAACTATGAAGCCATTTACTTAAACCATATACCACAAATCAGAGAATTAATTTGCGCATTTTCATTGATTTGGGACCTATAGCTCCTTTGATAATTTACAGTAATGCGCAATATTACTGCACGATTCGGAGAGATATTCAGTATGCCTGGCACTAGACAAATGGCATTAAATATAGAAGTTGCATTGTTATTATTGCTTCTTTGTCAATGCAGACATCCTGAATATGGTGAGAATAAAATATATATATTTGTTTAGAAAATCAATATACATTTAAATTGCCCATATTAAACGACCATATTGCCTTATGTTACATGAACATTATGCATTTCATAGCGATCGTAAAGCAGAACTGTGTAAAATCATTACATTTCCTAGTTTACCTCTAATTTTAAAACTCTCATCTGTTTCACTTGAAACAAAAAGTTAATTATGAGGAGATAGTGATCTCGAACAAACCTCTGTATTACGATCCCGGTCTCTCATGATATGGACACATGGCTCATTTTTAATAAGAAGACGGACTGTGTAGCGATGTAATAGTTATCAGTAACTAATCTGACAGACGGTGGCACCCCTCATATATAGGCTACAGTAACTTTCCAAAAATATCGTCGTGTGAGGTCATCGTCATTAGAGTATGAACTTCCTCCTACGTCACCGTAACGTGTTGTCTGTGTATTTGCACAGCTACCCTTGGGAGACAGTGATCAAGGCAGCTATGAGGAAATATCCCAATCCAATGAACCCTAGCGTTGTTGGAGTAGATGTTCTTCATAGGAACATGGACACAAATGGACGTCTACACAGTCACCGGCTACTAAGCACAGAGTGGGGTCTTCCAGCGGTTGTCAGAGCGGTTAGACATTATGCATTAAAGTACTAAATGTTTTGTTATTATGCCTGTGTGGTGCACATGTTTACAGTGCACAGAGAATAACGTGGAAAATCTTCCTATGAGAGGATAGCGTACTTACCGTTATTTGCACACAACCAAAACACTTATAACACTTGATAATATGAAAGTGTCATATGAAAGAATCTTTATCTTTCCATAGATTTTGGGGACAAACCGAACCTCCACATATGTCAAAGAACATTCCATTGTGGACCCAGAAGAAAAAAAAATGGAACTTTGCTCAACAAATGTTAGAAACATTTGATTTTGTTATAGAAAACAAATCAAAAGATTATTAATTGATTACTACATTTTGTGCCGTAACAAAATGGTTTTGAAGCTGAAGTTGTACCAAAGGCATGTATCTCCTCTTTTTCAGATAACCTTAACAAATTTAATATCTGTTGATGAAAGGCTTGTCTACAGACCTCATCCAGAAAATCCAGAGATGTAAGTTACCCAAAAACGTATTGCTAGTTGTTTAGTTCCTTTTTTTAAATGAAACATGCAGACAACCAGACTGTTCTGTTTTTCTCTTACAGAACTGTATTAACCCAAGAAGCCATCATTACAGTGAAGGGGGTCAGTCTCAGCAGCTACCTGGAGGGATTAATGGCTCTGACCATGTCAGCCAATGCAAGGAAGGTAGACGCATACTGTGCTCACTATTAAAATAAGAAAATATTAATTTGACTAGAAAAAACTGATGGAAACCCCATCGTGCTGTTATCACGTGTTAAAAATCCACAATGAATGTTTGCTATCGACTGTGCATTTATGGAAACTTCAGCGGTAGTTCCTGTTTTTCTGGTGAGGCAATTGGAGAAGTTCTGTGGACAACAACTTAAAAGCACAGAGACTGTGGTTTTGCTCATAGAGGAAAACAATGTTGTTTTTGTGTATGTTTCTTTTGTTTCGTTCAAAAGATCTGTAGTAACTAATGACTGTATGAGTCATTTTTTGAAGGAATGATGGGAAACTATTTGATTCTGTTTTAAAGACCCTGCCTATAGTTTGCTTTCAAGATGATCGCCGAAGCCGAACATAACAATGACATAACAAACTTTAATGTTTTTGTCATAGGGATGGGATGCCATTGAGTGGATCATTCAGAACTCTGAAAGAGAGAACGTGCCGCTGTGTGACCTGTGTTGAATAGCGATGATGATGAATAGCGATGATGTACATCTAGCGTCTGTTTTTCGTTGGTATAAACCAGAACGTGCAGTACCTGTAGTGATTTCACTGTTTTGTCATGAACACCCATATCTATAGGTTACATAGGCTATTATATGAGTATTGAGGCAGATGACGTATAATGGTGGAGCATTGTGCTAGCAGTGCAAAGCTTGTGGGTTCGATTCCTAGGGAACACATGTACTCATAAAATGTTGAGCTTAAATGCACTGTAAGTCACTTTGGATAAAAGCGTCTGCCAAGTGAGTAAATATACATATTAAAAGAATATGTTTTCAGTAATATATTTAACAAACATTTCTGAACTTAATTTAAACGCCTTTTTAATGGTAGTAAAGCATAGCCAGTGTCCTGTCTGTTTCACTTCTGCTCTTAGAACTCATAAATGACCACATAATCAGGACTGACATAAGCATCACCAGCTCTGGAACCACACTGGCCTGCCTGACTTTGCTCTTTCTGTGTTAATGCTTGTACACAGTAAGTGTGTCAAGGTAGTTGAAAGTGCTAATTAAGGCATTGTTGTGAAAAAGGGGTAAAATCTGATCAAATTGCACTATTACAGAAAAATACTGTATACAGTTCTGAATGTCGATACAAAATATATATGCACTGACTACCTCTTATTTTAGCCTTTGTTTAATGTGATCAGACTTAATTGGATTTCAGAGTCTCTAAAATGTTTATTAATTTTGGTGTGCTCTTAAAATTTATCATGTGATCGAAAGAGTTCAGTTTGTCAAAACAGTTGATTTTTTTATTTTAATTCCATCTTTTATTTAAGTTCTTTGTTTCAGAAATGTACAATTTGCATGGTTAGTCTTAAAGTGTAATTAACTTATGACATCTAGCTGAAACTTCGTAGTGTTTACTTAAATATATTAATATCTAAACAAGTATTTGCTGCTTCATAATATGAATAAAAAGGAATATGTTTAATAAGTTTGTTAAGTCTTTGACAATATTTGTCAAAGATGATAATGATAACTTAAATCTAATTTTAAATGGTAATAATTATATTTGGCAGCAAATGATTTTCAATTGGTGCACGACTACTTTTTAATCAGATTGTTAACAGATTGTTCAGGCCGTTCAGCAGAGCCCCCTATTGGTGAGAGAGTTTAAAGTAGAGCAATTATTTAAAGTTATTTAAATTGCGCATTTAAGTAAAAAATGTCTGCTGGAATGTGCAATCTTGTCTTGTGTGATGATATTTGACTTTATAATGGTGTAAAAATCAACTATATCAACTTATTGATATAGTTATTTATGATATTATTTATGAGATTAGTTATTAATTTTATTATAAAATTTAGTAGTTGCCCCTTGGAATGTATTAATTTATATTAATTTATGACACTTCTTTATAACAAATGTTAATCTGCCAAATAATGTTGTCTGTATATGCATACATCTTTACTCAATTATTTCTTTAAAACGTTATACAACTTTTTTACTGTATTGTTTGTATAATTTTACCAGTATCACAGTTGTTTACAGTTAATTAAAAGAGTTATTTTTGCTGATCATAGTTACACTTGACATTATGTAATGCTTCTGTACTCCTCCACTGGAAAAAAATAAACAGGTCAGCACCTTTTGTTTCCAATGATGTAACTAGTCAAATGAAGTAAAGAAACCCCAACCAGGTTTGTAATTGAGTCATCTTGCAGTGTCAGGTGTTTTTAAAACGTTCCTTAGTGCATTGTATAATAAGTTTAAACCACATTGTGTACCAAAACCATTTACATTTCTTATTGAAAAACCACATGATGGCAGTAAGGGTCACACAAGGCAACAACTACTATTTTAATAGTATTTCACTAGTATATTCAAAGATAGTAGTATTAGATTTATGCCCGAGTATATTTACACACCTTAGAGGTCCTGTCTTTATAATCAGATATAAAACAAATTCTTTGGTATCAAGTTTAATCATGCATGAATTGCTCTATATACTGCATAAGTAATAATTTATTCAAGTACACTAAATAAAAAGATGTTTGTTCAGACTTGCCATCTGCAAATGAATGATAAATGTTTCCACCATCAGCTATCAAATTTGCTTTCGACCATTTAAAACAATAAGGCACATTGGATGAGTCTGTGCTTCAAAACTACTCACAATGTACTCATGTATTTATTGTGTTTAGAAAAACAAGCAAGTTTAAAACACAAACCACTGAAAATATCAAATGTATAAAAGTGAAAAAAAACATACTTGGATAAAGTATTGCACACCAGTGTTAAGGCCATTTTGGTAAACATATCCACTTCATGCATGTTTTTGATAAAGTACAACTATGCGAATGTCAAACAACAGTCCAACATATGCCAAAAATCAAACCTATATTACATTCACAGAAGTCAGCAGGGCAGCATACGGGCAACATTTTATGCCAGCAGGATCATTTGAAATATTCTGATCCTCAAACGTTATCCTTTAAATAAACAAGATCCGTGCTAAATAAATAGACATAAATCCCTTATAAACATAAACTTCTGAATATCTCCCCAATACAACATTTATTGCCTCTTATTTATGTACGTGTACTTTCCATACTTTCTTACCCACAAAAGACTTTTAACATTATATCACACCTGCTTATAAGCCAAGTCCATCTATTCCCTGCCTCAAGTCATCCAGGAATCCTTTGCTCTATTGCACATGGCAGTGATGCAGC
>JAZGTJ010010575.1:5924-17925 GCA_036877575.1 Botia almorhae
TCTCTCTCTCTCTTTCTCTCTCTCTGCTCTTCCACCTCTCTCACCCTCCCTTACTCTTTTTCTCCATAGTCCTCGGGCCACACACAAGTCTACCTGAAGTCAAACAGACAGAGGGAAGCAGGAAGGTAAGGGACCTCTAGCGTCTGTTGTGCTGAGTTTTAATGATTGGTGAATGCCTGTGTTTGTTTTTGCGTGGTCTGGATGAGATGATCACAAATCTGGTTGGCAGGATTCTGGGCATGACTTAAATAAACTTTAAGACAAGAATCAAGTTTAATAACATTGCAGCTGTTCAGCCTAGTAGCGTTTGAGACCCTTGACGTATTTCACCAAACTATTAAGTTAAATTGGTATCATTCATTCAGTTTAATGATTTATTAACGGTGACATGTTAGGAATGTTGATGATGTGCATGCACAGAGACTTCTGTGGTATGTAGACCACTATACGCAGTGCTGAATTTAGTTTCGCATTTTCCTACTGTAAGTTATGACGCAAGATTACTGTTGAAAGCTATCGTACTGTAAGTCTGCGCAAGACACCTGCAACTTTTTTTTCTCCTGATGACCTGATGACTTTTAACCTTTTTTAACCTTCCTGAAGTATTAATTAATCAGCCAATAATATAAGCCAAATAAGTCGACGAGAACCTATTTGCAAATCTTCAGCCTAGCGCACAAAGAAAATGGAAGGTAAATGTATGAGGTAAGGTTTATGTAATGTGAGATAAACTTGGATCTTCACATAAGCAATGTGGGTCTAATTTAGCATGGGAGGAAGGGCCTGTTTGCGCTCACGATGAAGTCATCAATTTCCATTAAAAAAACGTGTCTGGGTTTTGTTTATGTCTAAGGCTGACGGGACGAAGTTCTGTTGTTCCTACACATTTTTTTCATGTGCTCTTACGTAATCATAAAAACGTCTTCTTTTTTCCTCTTCTCTTTTCTCTGCACTTCACTTCTTTTGCAGGTTTAATTTGACTGAGTGCTGCAGCCATGTTTGCTCTTAGCTGTTTCCTGTTAGTTGGGCTGGTATGTCAAAGTTTGGGCCAGTATGACTACTATGATGAAAGCTATCCCGCCCCAGGACCGGAGATGATATCAGCTGCCGGTTGTTCCCAAGAGTGTGACTGCCCCATTAACTTTCCTTCTGCCATGTACTGCAATGAACGCAACCTGAAGTTCGTCCCTGTTGTACCGAGTGGAATCAAATACCTCTACTTACAGAACAACCAAATTGAGGAGATCAAAGCCGGTGTGTTTGATAATGCAACCGATCTTCGCTGGCTTGTTCTTGATAACAACAACATCACCAGTGACAAGATCCAGGCTGGTACCATTGATAAACTGCCCAACTTGGAGAAGCTCCTCTTTAGTCATAACAAGCTCACCAAACCCCCTGGTCTTTTGTCTAAGTCTTTGGATGAGCTGAGGTTGACCGACAACCAGCTCAGCTCGTTCCCTGCAAACACGTTGTCCGGCATGGAAAACCTGACCACCATTCACCTCTCCAAGAACAAACTGACCACTGAGAGCATTACAGGTGCCTTCAAAGGTCTGAAGTCCCTCGTTCTGCTGGACGTCAGTGAGAACAAGCTGAAGAAACTTCCAGCTGGAGTTCCACCTTCCCTCTTGATGCTCTATGCTGACCATAATGAAATCGACGGCATTCCTAATGGCTACCTGGCCAAGCTACCAGCCCTGCAGTACCTCCGTGTTTCCCATAATAAGTTGATGGACTCAGGAATCCCCGCAGGAGTGTTTAACGTGTCCTCTCTCCTCGAGCTGGACTTGTCCTTCAACAAGCTAAAGACCATTCCAGAGGTCAACGAAGCTCTCGAGCACCTGTACCTGCAAGTCAACGAGATCAACAGTATGTCTTTTTCCCTTTTTATGTCTGTCACGTTATAGGTCTTCAACGTTTGTGGTTTCATTGCATCACTTTTTCTCTTTTTAGAATTCGACCTGGCCAATATCTGCAAAGTCAGCTCTCCTGTGAACTACTCCAGACTGAAAACCCTGCGTCTGGATGGAAACAATGTCACGCACAACAGTATGCCAGACGACGCCTCCAACTGCCTACGTCAGGCCTCGGAGATCATTTTTGAATAGGGTCACCATCACCTCCTATGAGCGGTCAATGCGCCCCTTAGTTCATTCAACTAATTAAGACCATTGTTCTTATTAGACAACTTGATTGACATCTTATATCATCAGTATTCATGACCCTGGTAACCCAATCAATGCAAAAGTATTTGCAGGTTTTTGCACGTTGACAACAATATTAGCTCTCCGAAATGTTTATGGAAACGTGTGTCAAAAATGAGCAAAAGTCGGGAATCCTAAAATTTGGCACATAATATTTGACAGTCTTCTATGACTGCTGTATGTGAGGGGCGGTAGTAGCGCTTTTCCTAGCTGTTCACAAAGCCTGTGAGCACAAACTTAAATATTATGATCTAAAGAATACTACAAAAAAATACTTTTTTGTGCAAGATGTGAATGAAACCTAATATAGCTTAGCGTACACTCTAAAGAGGTCGTACCAGATACCTATTCTAAGTTTAGCTTCGTTTTTCCGCATGTTAAACGCCTTAATCGCTCAGAATTATTGTAATTGTATTATTGGTAATGCTGTCAATGATAAAATTGTTTAGAATACTATGCAAAAATATTCTAAAATAATATCAAATGCTGGCTAAAAGTGACCATTTTTATAGTTTAATCTGCGTTAAAGCTGCTTTAATTTCTGGGAAATGTTTGACATTAGAGTTTATAAAAAGCAATGTATGTAAAAAGTATGTAACTAATGACAAGTATGTAAAGTAACCTGCACATTGTATGGTTTAAACAAAGATGGCAATAGAGAAGCAGGAAACATGTTGTATTCACAGCAAACTAGTAACAGCATCTGTCTAAACATTGCCAGTGTTTATATAGTATTCTATCTGCATGCAGTTCATCGCACAGTTTGTAACAGTAATCGCTTAGAATTCTGTGGTAGCAGCATTGGACTGTTCTTTGTAATCAATACACCATTTAACACCATCATAATGTCAATCAAATCATTGAACCCCAGAATTACAGTGACATTGGCACACTGTTATGTGAAAGCTGTAACCTTCCCTGACCAGTTTGTGTTTAAATGAAGAAAATACCAAACCTGTTTGTTCAACTTCAATTGAATAAACCAGATTTTCTACTTGTGTGGAGAAGAAGCCGATGGTCACTGAATCAATCAGTCTGTCTGTTTGTCTATTTGGTTTTTTTAACAGCATTTTAGCGAGCAGTCCGATTTTAACCCCAAAATAATCTAAAATCAGGATGTTAATTAAAATAGTCTATGAACAAGTTATGCTTCAACTACCCATCTACAAACCAGCTATTCTCATTTGTATTATTTCTGCCATGCTGTTGATCTTCTGTCTTGACTCGTGTAGCTTTCCCTCACTCAGCACTGGTGTCTGGGATAAAAAGAAAGGGATGGAGATGGTATAAATCCATCTCCATCCAACTGCTTTCCAGACTCACAGACAGTACAATTCAGCGAGCCGAGATGTTTTCTGTATTCTGTTTGAAGCGGAGCCACGGTGACAGACCTACTTCCTGTAAAGCATCTTCTGACGTCTCTGGCTAAGGTTCAGGTTGTGAATATTAACAATTGTTGTAAGACGAAAAGGCTTTCGTGTGGAAGAGCGTTTTTGTTTTGGCACGTCTTGTGACTTTATGGTATTATTCAATGTCTTTAAAGATTAGTTCCTTCCAAAGTGAAAATTCCTTCTTATTTACTCTGACTGCCTCACATGATTCCAGTACAGCAAGACTTGCTTTTTCTATGAATCACAAAAGGAGACACTTTAAAGACTCTAAACTTCAATGTCTTCTGAACTTTTCAGAAGACTTAAAGCACACAAGTCATAGAGGACTTGTATGATATAAAGCTTGGAAGATTCGGTCCAAATTTACAGTAACTGAAAAACAAAATTACTCCTTCACGATTTGTTTACTTATTGTTCCAAAGAAGAAAGAAAGTCATACGAGTTTGGAACGACATGTGGGTGAGCATATGGTTTTCATTTCAGTGTTGCTTTACCTTTAAGAAGGTGACATATACTGTTTGTGAATCACTCTATACCTCAGCTCAGGATATACATTGGATGAATCATAAAGTAGTCTAACAGTTCGACTTAATTTTACAAGTGTTTCGTCTGTTGCTTTATATAGAACTAGCTAGAATCCAGACCATCAAGACAAGTATTTCAAAGGTTAACTAAAAATCTTACTCCACAAGTCTGAGCTTGCACAAAAGCTTAGAACAAGTGTTGACCATGGAACAGTAGACGACCTGTAGGCAGACAGCCCAACATTCCAGAGGAGTGGAGGGTCTAGAGTGACCATCTGACAGCCATACACAGTGTACTACTAACTCCGGTCCGGTGGACCTACAGCACACCACATTTTACAGATCTCCCTTATTTCCACACTTGATTCAAATCATCAGCTCGCTAGCAGAGAGTTCCATGTACTGAATTGAGTGTGTCAGGTAAAAGAGACGTGCAATGGTGTGCTACTGGAGTCAAAATACACTGACATGAATCTTTTACTGCTTGCTGCAGTATATAGTCATTTTAAGTTTTTTCAGAACAACTGTCTCAAAATACTCTCTGCTGTGAAATCCTTGCTAAACTAGTAGCTGTGTTTTACCACATTGTAGCTCATCTAAGATGGGTTTGAAATCTGGCGGTCTTCAACGCATAAGGACTTTTGAGTATAGACAAAAGAACCATTCAATAGAAGATAGATTTACTCTTTTCCTAAAGTGCAATAGGAAGTTAATATACATCCCACACAAATTCAAGACCTATAGTCTTTAAAACTGAATTCAGATGTTGAAACATGTTGCCCCACCTTTCCATTTATTGCGCAGGTATACGCCGATCAGAGACCCACTTGGATACGTAACAATTAAGTAGGTTAACCCTTTACCATCATTGTATCTTCCAAAAATATTTGCATTCCAGCATAATCCCACCTCTCATTTCACCTTTCACAGGTTGGGACGAGTCTCCCCCAGTGTAAAATGACAGCCAGGTGACATGCATCGCCCCAGGGTGACCTAGTTTATCGGGGTGTAAAAATATAGTGAGGCATGGAGATGAGGTAGGTCCATTGCTCACCTCATATCAGTCCAAAAAGGGGTTATATGTCTCTAGGCCACGTCACATGAAGAGTTTTATCGTTGTACCAAGGGCACCCAACTCCTGTGGCTCCGCAGACCCCTCAGCTCACAAAGAAAACCGCTGTGCTAGCAGTAAGTAACTAATACATGCTTTGCAACTCCCCTCGCATCTTACAGACACTCGCACACCCCCTTATTAAAGCTCGACCAGCCAATGTCAAAGGTTTGGCCTTAGGGCAGTTACACTACTTACAATAGAAATCTAATAAGGCTGTGATGCATGTCCGGGCCAGACAAAAAGTGAGAAAAACAGTAAATTGGACTCAAACTGGCAACGACAGCAGGACCAGGAGGTTGTCCAGAACCAGACACTTAACTAACCACCTGCACTAACCACCATCAGTTCTATGAATGGGAAAAGCAGGTATGTTTTTTTATCTTATTTTTCTTGTAATGTAACAAGGAAATGGGGATAGATTTAACCCCTTTATGGGGTTCATCATTGAAATATGTTACATGTATCATTCTTTCAGTATCTCTATATCTTCCTCATCTGTATCTTTGCTGCATGTTTTCATGTAAAATAATGATTTTTAATGGACCTTATACAAGTAATATCCAACATCTAAATACTCCTGAACATGAATCTGTAGGTTCAATCTTCTGCCGTGGTTTTAAGATTACACTCAGATTCAGTGTGATACTAACAAAATAAGTAGAAAAAGTCTTTCAGACATTTATTACGGTTGACATTGCTTTTATTTTGTAGTCATGCTAATGTCATGCTAATATTTCTGTTTCATTGTAGTGGATATATCAAGGCACCACAGTATTACCAGTTGAAACTGTTCTCTTACTATTGTAACATTACTGGTTTTTGTAAGGGGGATTTTCTTTAGTTTATGTTTGTCTACATTGTGTTTGTGTCGGCGGTAAAGATGTAAATGTAAATGTAAACAGCTCATCTCTTTGAAAAGAAAGAACTTCAGCCAGCAAACAGAGCTAGACACTCGATCTGTACAGAACCAAATGTAGAACCATGTTCCATTAACATAACTGCCTAAAACACAAATCCCCAAACAGGAAATTAACCTCTGTGAGGGCATGTGTTTCATTTTAGGTGAAACATATGAGACCAGAGGCTGAGTAATTTTTTTCTCATTGCGAACGTGCAATGAATGTAATTTTTGGCTGTGAAAGAATTGAGTGAGAAAAGTTTGAGGTCAAACTGAAATCTCAGACTTTGGTTTGAATGGTTTGGTTTCTTTTGAAGCTCTAGAGAAGACGAGAAAAATCTGAGCAGTAGATGTTTAGATTTTTGAGTCTCAATTTACTCTTCATTTTATGCTGTTAATGCTATCCAGACTAAACAGCTGGTAGTATAAAGAGATGTTATTTTACTATAATATGGGTCTCCCAATTGATAAAATGTATTAGATAGATATTAATATTATTATAATATAACCATTAAAGGAATGCGATGAATCTGAAGAGTTTGTTATTAACCCTCGTCATGGCCTGTATTTCACTGCCTAATGCTCTTACACCGTAACTACACCGTGTTGTGGACCTTGAGGCAAACGTCTTCAGTGATTAGCGGTCTTAAGTCTTCCTGTGAATAATGAGCTTCAAATTCTGTAACAGGTTTAGTTTGATGTTTATACTTTTTGCCCTTTAGGCCACTGACTCTGTGCTGCACCTTCTTAGACACGAGATGTTGGATAATAGACTGGATCATAAATTAGGACAGGAGAAGCCAATTACAGAGGATTGTAATGAGACAGCAAGGTGTTGTTGTCCTCAGTGGAATTGAGTACAAGTAATGAAAAAATAAGATCAGACCTTGGCAGTCAAACAATGACACCTGTACCAACTTCATCTCTGCTTCTAAATGGAGTTTGGTGCTCTCCTGGGGACTTGTTCATTTTGGTGGCTTGATCCAAGATGCTAATTTCCTCGTATCTATAAGTGTTTATACTCATCAACTGTTATTTTCCAGTCAAACTCCTGATATGTTATGATTGTGGGGCACTTGTAGCCTACTAGTTGTCGATTCGATTCTTAATGGCGGCTGGTAACAACTGAGGTGCCATTGACCACCACCTGACAATCAATTGCCATTTGTGCATGTTTATGAATGGATTGATAGATAGGACCAATGATAAACAGACACATGGCATGGCTTCTTCTGCAGACTTGTGTCTAGTCTAAGTTCCCACTGTTCCCTCCAAAGATGTTTATTTACTCAAAGGACACAACAGCTGTTGGTGTACGAGGATAAGGATGAAAGATCCTCCACAGGTATAGGCCTGTATTAGCCTCATTATAACTGGGCCAAGTCCTAGGACTACCTCTGGCCAACACGCTGATTTAAGCACAGTCCATGCTCGCAGGATTATGACTCTTAATCTCAAAGGACTATGATTGGCTAAGATTGTGTCCAGTGTGTATGTCTGCGAAGAGATCATGACATGTCATTGGCACTACAAATAGAGGTAGGAGAACACAAAGTAGTTCAGAGTTGAGACAGCCGTACCCATACCAACCCTTGAAGGAAACACACTAGTGACAAGAAGACAAAGGTACGTCTCAGACTAGTAGCATTTGTGCAATAACTATGTGCATTAGAAACTCCTAGCAAGGATCGTGTTTGTTGCAACAGTTCAACAATGAGTTAAGAAACTTTTCAGTATGTGTGGTATAGACTTCAGCTGTATTTTGATGCAGTTACAATCATAACTTAGTGTGGAGATCATGGCCAAAGTCTTGTCTTTGAGTGATCATCACAGGTGAAGCTGGCTCCACCTAACCCTATCAACCTTCCAGATCTTAATAGTCTCTGGTTCAGTCAAAGACTTTTGCCTGTAAAAAATGGTCTCCAGACAGCAACTTGGAACTTGGGTTTAAAAAATTTAAATCACTACCAGATGAGAGAAAACTCAGCTATGGAGCTTTACCAAAGTGTTAACATTATTTCTTGAGTGCTTTTTTCTCACAGGACAATCTGAGGCCAAGAGAAATATGTGGATGTCAGCGAAGAAAGTTTAGTGAAAAAACAACAATGATTGTTAATAAGATGTATTAGCTTGCTGTTAAGCAGTAATTATGCAGCACTAGGTTGCCTACACACTGAAGAATGCTTATGGATGTTGAAATAGCACAAACTCGAGATTGTAGATGCCGTTATCCTGAAAGGTTGTTCAGATGTTAAAAACACATGTTTGACACACCTGGTAAATTCAGAAGTATTTAGAAAAGATGTTGCTGTCTTCTGAATGGAGATAGGTAGTGCCATGTCAGACTTAAAGCAATTAAAGTTGACCTGGCAGCGTATTATGGGTTTAAGAAGATTACTTCACAGGAGACACAGGGATGTAATTTTAACTAAAGGATGTTCCTTTTCCTTTAGGGTAAATGTGTCACTAAGTAAACTGAGTGATACCTTTGAGAGTTGCATGCCTAATATGTTCCTTTTACCTCTATCATTTTGTAGGTTGAAGCTAACCATGCTGTGGCTTATTGTTTCCTGTCTGGCCCTACTTTTGGTTGGCCAAGTTAGCACTCAGGAAATGCCCTATGAGCACCTGATGTCTCAGCTCCAAGCATGTCCTAAAGAGTGTCGCTGCCCACCAAGCTTCCCTTATGCTGTTTACTGTGACAACAAGAGCCTGAAGGGCATACCTGTCATCCCTTCCTACACCTGGTACCTGTACCTCCAAAACAACCTCATCGAGGTCCTCTCCGCTGATGCTCTGCGCAATGCCACACAGCTGAAGTGGATCAACCTCAACCGCAACAAAATCACAAGCGAAGGCATAGAGGCTGGTGCTCTTAAGGCCTTGCCAAACCTTTTACACCTCTACATGGAGGACAACTTGCTGACTTCCATTCCATCTCTGCCCACCAGCTTAGAGCAGTTACGGCTCTCCCGGAACAGAATCTCAAAGGTCCCACCAGGAGTCTTTTTAGGGATGGACCATCTCACCTTGCTGGATCTGCAAAGCAACAAGCTGCAGGATGATGCAGTGACTGAGGTCAATCTGAAAGGTCTCAGCAACTTGGTCCAGATCAATTTAGCGAAGAATCAGCTAAACAATATGCCCCTCGGCCTGCCACCCACAACCACGCAGATCTTCCTAGACAGCAACAACATTGAGAAGATTCCCGCTCAGTACTTTAAGGCTCTTCCAAAGGTGTCATCTGTCAGGCTCAACCGTAATAAGCTGGCTAATGGAGGTATCCCAAAAAATGTCTTCAACTTTACCAGCATCCTGGATCTACAGCTCTCCTACAACCAGCTCACTGAGATTCCTCCCATCTCCCCTGGTTTGGAGCACCTGCATCTGGATCACAATAGGATCAAAAGTAAGTCAACAACCAGTTGTAATCACTGGAATGGGCCCTTTGATTTCCATCAAATTTCCATCATTTCCATCCCAACTTCTTTATATTTGCATAAACAGTCTCAAAGGTCTCAAAAGTTATTTTCGATAAGTATCAGTTTATGCAGTTCATATGCTATAATATTTCATATGTTATAATATTTTCCATAGGTGTGAACAGCTCTGACATTTGTCCACCAGGGACACTTGATGACTACTTCGATGACAATGGTCCTCGTCTGCGCTATCTACGTCTTGATGGCAATGAGATCAAGCCCCCTATTCCACAAGATCTGATCATGTGTTTCCGTCTCCTCAGGGCGATTGTCATATAAAGGTGTGACATGCTTGAGACACTCCTGTCCATAGCATATGATCAGAAACAAAAACACTTGAAAATGGTCCAATAAAGGATTGAGCTATTAGGAAAGTCAGAAATGTAATATTGAACTTTGTTAGTACCTTGCTGAAAGAATTAGCTTAAACCAGCATAGATTTTTATGCTAGGCCAGGTACGTTATGCTGGTTAGTGTTCATCTGGTGGTGGTCTAGCTAGAGAACCAGCATAGTCACACTCTTTTCCTACCAAGAAACTTATCTGATAAAGCTGGTCCACTGGAATGATATTTTTGGTTACAGTTGACCAAAGAGTAGAGTTTAGTTACATTCTGGTTGAGTCTTTCTAATGAAACAAAACGTGTTTTGATGCTAATCCATGCTGGTCCATTCAGCGGGTAGATATGGTTTATATAATGGTTTCTCTAATGGCTGTATTATAACACCTCAGTGCCTTCATTTAATTTTATACATGTGGAAAACTAGCAAGTCTGCTCTGTGAGAAACAGCATTATCTCCTAAACGTTCCAGCTGTACCCCAAAACCTGTTTTACCTCACCATGCCATTCTGGGGTGTTTTGGTCAGCAGAGCTGTGGCCTGACTGTGAAGCCAGATTTTTCTGTAGTGAATTTTACATAGTGGTGGTGTATTTTATTTAATGCATGGTTACATTCAGTCAAAATAGTGGTAATAGAAGAATTTGAGTTGTTATACGTTGTTACACAATTGACATCCATTCTTCAATGACTTGCTTTTAAAAACCTGTGGGATTCTCAGTGTTATTTTTCTTACGTCTTTGTAATGCAATGTTTTATAGCTTGTTGCTACAAGAGTCACATCCTGTTAATGTGGCATGAACTGGTCTTTCATAGATTGTATAGAAAAACATAATTACAGTACATACCGCGACTGTTTTAATTGTTCATGTATTTAGCATAAAATAGTTTGATATTCTTTTCCACACACAATTTTTTTTTTCATTTTTAAAAATGTGAATTAATGCCACTTTTATGTAGGATAAAATTCAAGTACAGATTAACTTCTGTTTTATGTTCTTTATTAAATTGTTTTCAGTGGTCGTTATCTTGTCAACCTTATTGATTTATTAAACATTATTAATTAATTGTAAATGCTAAGACTGGTTATTTAAAACAATTTTTACACACATACAGCGTAAATGATGTCAATAAACTACCTGTCTTAGCCTTCACTATTTTAAAAGTAGTTTTAAATTGGTTTTAAGTGACTTAGCAGAAATAAGATTATCGGTAAACAGAAAGATAATTAGCATGGAGGAAGAATCTGAGACCTTTATAAACATCCAGCAGGCGTTTGTATGGTGCTCCCTGGAAGCTAGCAGGTCTTCTTCTGCAGTGTGCTACATTTGTGCAGAGGTAGGGAAAAGAGGTCTAAGTTTTAGCATTTAGCGCCGAGCTCTGGCGCAGAGCAGAATGGAGGCCTTTTCTTGCTCTCAGTGCTGTGCTAACAGAGAAGCCTCACAGAGGGCCCATTGTGTACTGGGACCCTGCAAATCCCTACATGAAAGCAGAGTATGCCTCACGGTTACCTCAGGAAAAGGAAGACAAATATCTCATATTTACTACTGAATACCTTATCTGTCTCTTCAGGAAACAACAAACAAAAAGGGTTATTAGAGATTAAGGGATTTTTTGCATCTACTGATGTGCAAATTGTGTATCGCAAGCATGTTGTCCGTTAGTGTGTATGTATGTGTGTGTGTGTGTGATGCAGTGAGGTATGGGGTGGGCACTGCTGTAGATGTGACCAAAACCCAATCTTACACTTTTCTCAGTCTCATTTCTTACCGTCACATACACAGACAGGTGGGGTACGGGGGTCTAGAAGTGCATGCGCACACATCAAGCACCTCAGGAGTCACACACCCAGTAACATCCACACACACATACAGATACACAGACACACACTCGCCTTCTCAAAGCTACCGTGAGTGACCGGTTGTCATTGGCCAGGCCCACCGACCCTTTGCCTGTCCGATCTGAAGAACAGGACCATTTGGGATAGAAGAAGAAAGAGGTAAGAGTTCTATGGGTTCCTAAATGCTGGTGCTACACTATAGAGAAGG
>JAZGTJ010010576.1:0-17923 GCA_036877575.1 Botia almorhae
ATTGATGCAGTATAATGCAAGTCTTCCAAAGATAACTTTGTGTGAGGAACAAACCAAAATTATTTACTGAATTATTTAGTCATTATTTACTGAAAATCTCATATGAACTATGTTTTTTTGTTACTGTCAAGAATTTATCATCCTGTTAGTGTGTAATAGTCAATGTATTCTAAAAAACATCTTAAATATTTTGAGTTTTATCTATGGTGAAAGACTCATTTTCACAACTAGATTGAAAACTTCTATTTTCTTCAATGTCTTGTCTTTTCTGCCTTTTTAATTCCCTTGCTAATAAGTTCCCCCTTTTACAAGGTACTCATCTCGTGAAAATCTGTGTCTGTGTTCCCTGTCTTCACCTACTCTCTGTCATCCTTCACCTTTCTAATACACTTTTTGATACATTTATAATAAATTTTTTGGTGTTGCCATGGCTACACAGTGGGCTTATGGGGGTTTTATGCTGGCATGCCAAGACCTTGACAAACAAAGCATGCAGTACAGGCTAAAAAGACTTTTTGGTTAAAAAACCAAAGCGTTTCCACTGGAAACTAAATCAGGTCACCTAGTCTAATTCACTATTGTCCTGAATGCACCTTCTATTCACAAACTCCCTTTGTGCTCTTTTGAAATATATCCTGAAGAAACGTCTGAATGTGGGTGTTCATTGGGCTGAGTGTTTCACTTGACGTCATGTTGGATTGGATTTCAACCTTTGTACCAAAGCTTTGAAATAGGACTAACCAGTACTTTTTTTTTTAGGAAAAATGTAAAAGCTTCTGCTATCTGCCACTACTCCATTTCGGACATCCAGTGGGCCTTTGAGGGACCTTACATGGAGAGCAAGGAGGACTCAAGCTCCAAATGGACCCAGTACACAGGAAAGGTGCCAGAACCTCGACCTGGCTCGGTGAGGCTGTTGACAGTTGCTGTACAGGATTAGATTGCCAGTTTCATGTTACACTGAACTGATTATCCTCATCTAACTGGAACTTTACCTGCTTGCTGACTCCTATGGTTAAGCACTAGTCAGCAGTTTGTAGGTGGAGCAGCTGAAGTTCTCTAATCGCTATTCATATAAGTCTCTGCATCAAAGAAGGCAGTCAGGTGCAGATAGAGTGTCGACCTGGTTTCCTCCAGAAATCAGATGCTGATGAGCAATTTTATAGAGTGCGCCCAGTGAAAGGGGCTTATTTCATCAAAGCTTATTGCCATGGAGATTAGAGGCAGGCAGAAAATCTTTGTTGATTGGCTGTATTAAGAGTTTTAATCTGCAACATTTCTGACGAGTGGCTCTGTATGCTTGTGAGGGTTTTTATCTAATTTGATGCAGCTTTAATCGATGTTTGGAAGTTCCTAGAAATTAAAATAAGTATTTTTGTTTCCTTGGCCTATTTTAAAATAATTTAGTGGCTTAGCTAGTTTGATTCCTACATGAATGCTTGGACAATGTCTATCAGATAAACGAAATGGCACTTAAATACTGTTATTTTATATGCCCACATTGTTTGTCTCCAAAATCCGTTCAAAGCTGTAAAAGTATGACAGCATTTAGGTTTGTTATTTGCTCATACATTCCAGTGCATCACAGATCAACTCAGAGCGAGAGGCATCAACTCATCCACCAACCTGCCAGACGATGTACTTCACTTTGTCCGCCGCCATCCGCTCATGTACAGACAGATCCTCCCACAAGGGCAACGTCCCCTGCTGTTTAGGAGGAATGTGGACTACACTAAAATTGCTGTACACAGAGTGACTGGTCTAGATGGGCAAATACACCACATGCTCTTTATTGGGACAGGTGTGTTACAATGAATTTTCATCAAACATTTTTGCATTATATAACAAAATATCGCACAACCACACTTTGTAAGGAAAAATGAAGTTTGTCACAAAATAAAGTTTGTTGGATAAAGAATAAGAAAAAAATTTCAAAATAAAGACTAGTGGTATTCGTTTTCATTAAAAAGACACTATTTGTTAAAATATAAAAGAAAGCTCAGGAAAGTTTGCAGTCGCCACTTGCTTTAATACCTTGTTATTTAATGCAATGACATTTATAAATAAAACCAGTATATTAATGAAAGCATTTTTGTGCCCATATGCATGTGATGTATTTGATGATCTTGCAGATGAAGGTTGGCTTCAGCGAGCTGTAAAGGTTAATGATCAACTGCACATAATTGAGGAGCTGCAGCTGTTTGAGGAACCTCAGCCAGTGGAGAGTATTGTCATCTCTGAGAAACAGGTGAGAACATTCTGGAACAGCTGAATGAAATGAAAACATCTCTGCAGTTCCTAGACACCTTTGTGACTGTACAGTTTTTACGGTGCCATAATTTTATATAATGGGGACAATGTAAATCATACTGCCCACTTACTAAACTGTTCATTGACAGATGAGCGTGTATGTGGGTTCGCCCACCTCAGTGGTGCAGCTGCCCTTGTCCACATGTAAAAGATATTCCTCCTGCTTTGAATGCGTAATGGCACGTGATCCTTTCTGTGCCTGGGATGGACTGGAGTGTGTGGAGATTACATCACACAACATCAGGTATGCTTTTATTGTTCTGAATACCGGGTGTCTCTGCTGTATCATTGTGATGAACATCATATCTCAAAGTCAGTGCTCTCTGGTGAGTAATGGAGCACACAGCTTGGTTTTGTTGGTTTACGTCAAAAGTATCCACTTGCGATGCTTCTTGCATCAGAGTCTATATCTATACAGTGGAATCATGTAGCCATCTGCAGTCAAAAGTATAGCTGATGAACTCTAATATTTGAAATATAAATATCTTTGTCTGTAGATCCAATCTGACGCAGGATATCGTGAATGGAAACAAGGGCTGTGATGAATCTACAGCAGATGGTACGAACACATTTGTTGTTAGTCAGTATTGATGTGATGCTATTTTAATCGGGTTAGTCAGTCGCTTAATTTCTCATTGGCTAGTGAGTCATGGCTAGTGGTACATGTTAAACCATGTGAGTTGAGATGGGGGGGATATTATCTAAAGGTCTTGCTAAGGAGTTGCTAATGTGAAGTTGCAGGTTAAATCCCAGTTAGAAAATAATTCATTCATTCCATTATTATGCCAGATAAGTCAATCATAATCATTACAATAGTTATCAATATTTTGTTTGTTTTATTTTCATATAAGTACATTTATAAGTCAGTTAGTGGCTGACAGTCCACATCTATTTGTACCATTGAGGCTAGCTGCTTTCAAACACAATAATGCCTCTTTTATGAAGTACTTAACCCTAACATGACTGGGAAAATGTCCTTATGATTGATGCAGTACTCATTTTGTGTGTCTCATTGTTCTGTCATAGACCTGGTATTACATCGCTCTCGCTCTGTGATGACGGGCGATGACGTGCTGCTCCAGTGTGAGCTCAGTTCCAACCTGGCAACCCCTGAGTGGACACTGGATGGAAAGAAACTGCAGGGTTATGGGCTGAACTCTGGCTACCGCATCGGTACAGATGGCCTTCTGGTCATTGAGGCACGGCCCTACCAGAGTGGCGAGTACTGCTGCTTCGCCCTGGAGAATGACGTTCACATACCCGTGGTGATCTACAGCTTAACCGTTCGCCAGGAGCCACCCCCACCTCCACCTATAGAGCCAACACAGCCCCATATGACCACAGCAATCTACTGGACGTCCAAGACTTCCCATGGTGACTCCTCTGAGGAATTTTATCCTACCCAACTGTCTCCTCGCTTCGAGTTCCTGTCTCTGAGGAACATGGAGGCCATGTATCTTTCCCTGATCATAATATTAGGAGGCTTGTGTCTTGTTCTAACAACCGTCCTTCTTTACGTGGGATTCTGTTTACAAGGACGGAGGGGTAAATACTCTCTACGGTCTGTGGCTCACGGCGAAACGAAGCGAGGTAACCACATGGAGCTGAAGACCATCTCTAGCCACTGCAATGGTAAAGCTGACACTCATGATGGTCTGCTGCAAATCGTTCCTGGAGAAGCTTCAACCTCACTCAATAATGATCTGCCTCCTGCTCCACCTCTCCCACCACCTACTTCAGAGCCGGAGTTTGTGAACGGGCTCTCCGCCACCTTGCCCAGTGTCTTACGCAAGATGAATGGCAACAGTTATGTGTTACTCAGGCAGACTGATGGAGACATCACGTCTCCTCTTTATTACTCCTTCACAGAGGAGCTCAACAGGATCCTGGAGAAGAGGAAGCACACGCAGCTATGCAGTAAACCCGATGAGAGCTCAGTGTGAACTTTGAGGGCACAGCAGGAATGATCTACTTTGTGGAAGTGTGTGTTAACTGCAGGAGTCTCCTAAAGTTTTCAAGGGCAGGGTCATCATCTGACACAGGTTAGCATCTAACTGGGAATGCTGTCGGAATGCTAATGATTGGAAAAAGCTCATTTTATTGGAAGATTAGCACAGTATTGCTATTCCTTTAAAAGGAATAATCGCTTGTCCGTTTACATTTCAAGTGTTGAGCTCTTGACTTCAAACACACTGAGGAATATCCACTGGTCACAAAATAGCAAAGGCTGCAACACATACAATGGAAGTTCTACCTCAGCAGAATATGGCACAACTCATATCAGCATGCTTCCGTTAGTATTGGGGTTGGAGGTGAGGGGAACGTGCAGGCAGGGACACAAGGCAGAAGAACGCTCAAAGCAAAAATCTGTATTGCTACTGGGGGAATCACAAAATGAAACTCCTAAAAACTGCTTTAAAGAACGTTAAAATACTTTAATGGGGCAGCATAAAAATACCACAAAAGTGGTAAGACTTTATAACTCTTCATATATCCATACACCTGGACAAAGCAAGCCACTTTAATACACTGAATGTCTTTACATAGGTCCTTAATTTTAATACGTGCTCATCTATACCCAAACTGACAATATGAGTTACAGCTTGTAAGAGTAATTAGAATTAAAATCAGCAAGGATAACAGACCTTGAGAAATGCACTTGATGGTACTAATAGTGTGAAAGAAGCTTTTATTAATAGTTTTGTAGGGGTGGGAAAGCGGGAAAATGACAGTATTAACCACTGAGACGCACTTTATAGACCAGTAGCATTAGTTTCTGTAAGGTGCTGCTTATTCTGACAAGAACGAAAAGTACAAGGACATTTGTAAAAGACAACACTTTCATATTGCAACCATATTATAAAACTGTATTGTACTTTATTGAAAATGCTGTGAAAGGAAAGACTATATGGTGTGTGTAACGTAAAACTAAGAAATGGACCACATATTACACTTAACTCTAGAAGTGTGTGTGTGTGGTTCAGGTGTATTGTATGTTCCCTATTGTACATGCACAGGAACTGACACAGTTCTTTGTTGGGTTTCATTAGAATTCCAGAATCATTGGCTGCTAGGTTGCCATGGCAACCACAGAGTAGGAGTTTATCTGATGGTGACCTTCTAAGATGATCCTTTTGACACAGCCAATTATTACACCACATCTTATAGTCATACAGCCTTACAGTGTTATACCGCGATTGGAAAATTACAACAAAGTAAAACTTGGCTTCTAGTTCCAGTAAGTAAAATACTAAATGTCTCTATTTGGGACTTAATGAACAATGAGTGTTGTAACAGTAATATTATGGCTTTAATTATCCCTTCATGTCCAGTGAGAATTAAGTTGTGTAAATGTTCACCCTGGAACCGGTCCAGCTTCAGACTGCCTAACAGTTGCGTGCAAGAGCATTTTGGCGTATCTCCCACTACATAAAGAGAACAGAGCACCTGGATCTATCTGTTTAGATCAGAATATGCAGATTGCAGTGAAGCTGAGTGGAGAACATTAAGACCACATGTTCAGTACAGAGCTAAGATGAGCTCTGCTGATAATGTACTTTGTTTTCCTTTCTGTCATTTTCTCCTTTAATCTTGGGCTTGTGCTCATTGTTTCTGTCTTTTTAAATGATTCTGTCATGTTTAGTGGATTTAGGCTAATCTCTTCGTTTTTCTGAAATGCTTTTTTTAATAGTTCACAAGAAAATAATCTGTGATTCACTCATTGTTTTTGTGTTGTCCCAAAGACCATACTTGTTTAATTTTTTCCCATTGAAAAAATTAAAAACCATAACGACAGCATTTTAATTTTTAGGTGAACTGTTGCTTTAAAAACATGTTTCTCCATAGTCTTTCATTTTTTATCCATGTGTTCCTCATCTCTTCCTCTCTGAATCCTCGTATTTCAATTTGACAAATGGCTTTCGTGTTTTTGCATACACCTCCATCATATTCTTTAATAAGAGCCAAACAGCTCTGCATTCACGTCTGACCTCGGCTCTCCCTGAGGGTCACAATCTGTGATTAGATGCTTGTTTTCATGCAGCTCATATGGTCTGTGCCTACAATGTTTACATCCCGGGAGTCTTATATTCCTGAGGCAGGGGAACTTGTGTGAATTCTTCAAACGTGCCAGGGCAGGTTTGTGGAGATATATCTTAACTATGGCACTCATCGAGAGCGATTTTACAGTGAGCTGGAGGGAAAGAGATTGACAGACAACAAGCGAATGAGATCAAAAGAGAGCCTGGAGAATGTAGGGAGATAGTTTGGGAAATAATCATTAAGCCTTTACGGTCTTGTTTGGGGCAACGCAAAGTGCTCAGCAAATACGAGCCAGGAATACAAATGATGGCTTTAACACAACAGAGTACGCTGTGGTTAAAAGGACTTGTGTGATGGTGTCTGTTTGTTGCCTTGCATGGCTTAAATACAACATCAAATAAACCTGTGAATTTCGTCAAAAATCACAGATGTCAAGAGAACATGGTCACCTTCTGTATGATACACATTAATATGATGTGAAATAAATGGAACCAGAAAACATGGAAATATGTCATTATCGGTTCATGCATTTCAATCCTCTTTGCCAAGATCTTTAAAACAAAATCCATTGCAAAATCCAATCTATTGCTTTATAACTAAGCATTTTATTATATGTGAGTCAACATGGAAAAATTGTTATTAATTGAATGTTTCATTTTTTTGTTCTTGTACTATTACTTAAAGCTATTTTCTGTTTTCAATATGATCTAAATATATTATGAATAATTAAAACATGCCCTGTACAGCTCATGATAAAATAAGTGTTTCTCTGGTTTGGTTGTGATATCGGTTTTAACTTGGTTTCTTTGGTCATATTATTCCAACACAGTATCATTTAAAAATTGTTGGTGAAAATATTTATTTTACAGCTTTGTACAGTTTGTGTATATTTATTTTGCTCTGTTTCAGACTGGGATTTTATAATTTGTAGTCAGTTTAGGGAGCATGGCTATGCATTTAGCTAACGTGTCAAAAGTACAGAAATTAAATGGCATCCAAATGTTTTATATGTGCTAACATTTTTCATAACATTTTAAATAACAGGAACCCAAGACTGTATACTCCCTTCTTGTTTCCAGGTTATATTGCTAAATGTACAGCAGAGCAGACAGCATCTCAGAGCCCCTTCAGTATACAGTTGTATGCCTCCTCGGTCGTGGGTAGAATTGTGTGGGCTGCTTCTAGAACTGCATTTAATGAAGCTGGTTAGACCTGTGCCTGTCACCATGGTGAGAAAGACTGTCGAAATATTATCAATTCACTTAATGTTTAATTCTCTGCAGCTTTATAAGTGTGAAACCATCCTGGCTTCTGCTTGTTCAGACAGAGCCTAAGATATATACTCAATGTGTATATCTTTTTATCCAAGGGTGTTATGTTTTCATGTTTAATTAACACAGTAATACTACAGGGACATAACTGCAGGGGATGCTGGGAAGTGTGAATCCATTGCTGTCCAATATGTTCAGCATTGGAATGTGTCTTTTGGTTTGTTTACATTTTACATAGTAAATTATCTTAATAAACAGTGTTGAAGCCTCTGTTAGTTTCTCGTCTTATTTGACGTTGGTGTTACTACATGCAGAGATTTCAACAGGTATGTTGCCATGTGTTTATTATGGAGTAAACATTCACTCAGCATGACTCATCTGTGTTGACGTGTAAAAGCTATAAAACAATACAATATTACTACTGGATACATCAGGTACAGCTGAAACCTGTCAATGCTATTTAAAGGCTGAAAGAATAATATGTTTTGCTTACTATTGACTCCAAATCTGCTTCAGGAAATGATTTGAAACACAGAAGCGCTCCATAACGTATCAGCCCATATTTTAAATATGAGATGGGTTGGGTGCTGCTTTATTCATCAAGAGATCAGTATAGCCACAAGGTTTTGTGTTGCTCTCCTAAACAAGGGCGTGTGTTATTTTGGCGATGATGAGTTATGTGCAATAATGAGCTAATAAGTCAATGGTACTGCTTTGATGAGGCACCTCCTGTACAAACACACAATAATCTGTCATGATCATATGCATGTAAGGTGATTTTATTGCACAGTCAATTGTTTTGTTTGGACCTAGAGCCAAAGAGGATTATACAGTACAGGAGTGGGTGCAACCTAAAGACTGACTTGATATGAATCTCTAAGGGAATTCCAAAATCTACAACATCATAGTAAATCTGATGTCATGACAGCAGCATGATTATGTCGGTTATCATGTGGGTTATGGCCAGGTGGAAAAACAATGCAGGATAAGAGAAAGGGAGATAACCTGTGTTTGTACGTGAGAGTGTGATGTGTGCTGCTGGAGTCACTATGGAAAGTATTTTATCAAGACAATATTATTCTGTTGTTTAAATAGATTACGGTTACATTTTATGCTCTTGTTAGTTGGCCTTGTTAATTAATAACTCTTTAATTGACCTCATCTCTAAAAAAATAAAGCAGAAAAGCCTCTGCCTCTGAGATTTTTACCTAAATACAACAGATACCTGCATTTGAGCCCAGTTACATTGGTACTTGAGCTGTCCATATTGAATTCTGATCCCCTCAGCACTGGACATTTTAGATGTGTCCAGTATTTGATACAGCTAGTTCTGGTCAGGTCATGCAGTACTGTACTAATCAGCTGCTGTGTTAATTCAAGTGTGTAAATAATGTTCAGGGCTGAAGAGTATCCAGGAACAGTTTAAACAACGCTGTGATGGGACAAACAAAAGAAGTCCAAACAGAGTCACTTGTAAAACGTGCTTTTCTGCACGTTGTTTATTTGCTTGATGTTTTTGTCTGTTAGGTCATTTCCTTGTTTATGACTCACTGTTGTGACTGCCAGCTGCATAATTGAGTTTTTGTTGAGTGAGGCTTAGCTCATGCGTATGTCTGTTAAAGGTTAAACTCCGCTGATCCGTGCTTGAAATTTATTCGATCTGCATGCTGCATTCACCCTACCCACTAAGTGCTAGAAATATTAGTTCAACTGCACATGAGTGATTACTGACTAATTTGGGTTTTAAAGGTACAAGCTGTGCAGCCTTGCAAAGGCAAGTAAAACAGACTCTGAAGGGAACCCTGCATACTTCCACTGTGGTACATACTGGTTACCAAGCAACCAAGGTATCTTCTTTAGATTTGTTCCTTACATGCCCAGGTACTGCTGTGAACAGTAGGTGGGGAAATGCAGGAGGGCAAGACTTTTATCAGCTCTCAGCTGGCATAGGTCAATAGTAAATGTTTATTTTATAAGGTTTCCTTAACCATAGGTAGGCTTTGCATGGTGTAACTATATTTACATGTCCGTAAACCTATTTATTTTCTGTTAGTGCAGGCAATAAAGGGACAATAACAAATGATGGACAGCAATATATGCACAGCAATATATTTACCTTTACAACCAGGAAAAGGATTGCATGCGAAAAGCTAATCACCCATGCCTGCCAGTACAACACTTGTGTTGACACTTCTTTCTAAATCAAATATGTTGTTTGTTTTTACAGGCAACTCCCTGAACCTGAGGAACAAGAACAGGCTATTTACATAGAAATGTATCATTTTCCACAGCATGTAATTTAGCAGCTACACACAGTATCTATTTTCACAATGTGTCAAAGTTGTGTCGCTGCGTGTCGCTTGGTAAATATCTGTTATTATTCTCTGAAGATAATAGACGTACAAAATCTAATTTCAGCTGCCTTGAATGCCATAAAGGGATAGTACGAAGGTTGAGATAACGTCAGAGAAGTGTCATTGCTTTTCACATACAAACCATTAAAGCTCTCTTCGATTATTTCGCAATAGGACTTCAATGCCAGAATCGCAAAAGGAGACTCTTTCTCTCTCCCTCTCTTTCTCTCGCTATCTCTGTGCGCTGATTTTTTTTATTACCGTATTGCGCCATCTAGTGGTGTATTGAACAGAGGGAGGCAGCTCTGATCTCTGCTCTGATTCTACTACTTACTGGGTCCATTCCCAGGAAACGGTGCCATTTGTGCAAATTTGCTTATATGCTAATGGTAAACAAAAAAACAGTTACTTTTTAAGTTCTTTTCATAATAATCACATAATAAACACATAAATGGTCTTGTTTTCTGAGCAGGACCCTACTTGTAATATTGTTTGTGCATGAATGCCAAAATAGCTGATCTGCAGGAATGCTGCACATAAAATATCTCATGACAATTTATATGTATAAAATTGTAGGTATTTATCCAGAACAATGGAGAAATGTGATGTAACATTTCTGGCACAGTATTTTCTGGACCAGACCCCTGAACTGTTTTCTTGACAATGCAAGTAGTTAGAGTACCACTTACGAGACACTTGGCCTTTGACTCATACAAAATGACAAGCTCTGTAAGCTTAAACAAGCAAGCCTGCACTGTAATGAAACACTAAAAACTTCACACTGAACACATAAGTGTAAAGACAGCTGCTGCAATACCTCAGATTTTGCTTCCCTTTACATTCCTGTGATCTATTCAGTGTAATTTTCTGTATGAGATATCAGACAGTACAGCCATAACAAATCACATTATGTTTACTCTTTGAGTTCTTACTACAAATTGAGTAAACTTTAATTGAGTTAGATGATTCTGCTAAAGAAATCCTGGATCAGAGATTATCCTGCAGGACGTTTATCTTTCAGAAAATATTTTGGGCGAATTAACCCAGTTAACAATACACCTGTACTCAGTGTGTGAGTGTAAGCAGATAGCGGTGGGTCTGTACACTGTATCAACCACTATCAACAATGGTGGTGTTCTTAGGTAAAGCTGATACAGAATTATTAGGGAGCACCCTGACTCGTACTCACTGGGTGCTGTTTGAGCAGCATTTGCCTGTGCAAATTTCACCACTGTGAAGTCATGGTGCTGTGGGTGGTTGTGAGTTGCTATGCAGTTTCTAAAGTGTTTTTGGTGGTTCCTTACGGATCTTAAACTGAATTTATGATATTATAGATCAGAGGTTTCCAATCTGCAGTCTTCAAGCCTAATGAAGCACACCTGAAGCAGCTAATCAAAGTATTTGAGACTGCTAGAAACAGAGCTGAATTCTGCAGGTCTGTTGACCTTCAGGAGCATGGATCGGAGACCCTTGATATTTATCAGCTATATTTCTTAGGTCCTTGCTTCAGTGCAAGTGTTTGGAATTTTTTCCCCATTTAATCAACCACGACTGCTTAGAATAGAACATCTGTCCTCAAAAAACTGCATGATTTGGGGTATTAGCTTGTCAAGGTTAACTCTCAGACAATCAAACCAATAGTAAACTAAATGCAATTATAAAATAACAGTATATTACTCAATTTAAGAGATTTTTCACCAACGGAATTTATCTTTATAGTTTAAATGAGTAATTAGAGTAATTACTGGACAAATAATAAAATATTACTATGTTGATTTTAAATGAAAAAATAAGATGTTATTTAAGGCCTATATGACTTTAAGAGAAGATATTTTGAGATGTGCCTGAGTCATTTTGTGTCCAGACAATGGAAGACAATGGAGGGCACCACTATTGTTTGGTTCCCAATTTTTTCAAAATATCGTCTTTTGAAGCAAAAAATGAAGAAAAAGCTAAGTTTTCAGAAGCAAAAAGTCATAAGGAAGTCATGGGATGACATGAGGGTGAATAAATGATGTAAGAATTTTCATTTTTGAGTGACCATCTCTTTAAGCCTTATTGAGTGTTCATCAAGCACAAACTTTCAACACAGAATTTTTAATAGACACTTTCATCCATAGCAACTTGCAGTGAATTTAAGCTATACATTTTGTCTGTATGAGTATTAACCCCATGGCATTGTTGTTTTTTCCAGATCAGATTGGCTATTGGCTGTTTGTAAGCACTGTATTCTGTTTCCTTCTGTTTACTGACTGAACCGTGTTAGCTAAAACATCAGCAGTTTTGAGTAAACACAGTGAAAGTGGCTCTGCACATGTTAATTTAAAGGGCAAGTATTTTGCAGCTGTGACCTTTGTAAAATGGTAACAGCATTTGCTCTCCAAGTGATTTTTAAATGCTAAATGTAAATGTCCTGTTTTATGTGCTTTGAAATTTGAACATGACCTTTTTGTATTATGATCTCAGACACATTATCTCTGTTTCCACAGAACTTTTTTTTGTGTGTCAGAACAGGACCAGGGCCTCACTAATGACACAGTGAATCTAAACCCCACATCTGCTGGAGACCCAGGAGACAGACTGAGGCATTGTGTACGAAACCAATGTCAAGTAAAGGTAGAGAATGTTTGCAAGCATTGTGTTTGCTCATTGACTGTGTTAGCCAGACAAAATTATTATTTTGTCATTATGGGCCTTGCCTGTGTCTCCATTGCACAACAATAAATATTGTACATTGTATGTTCACATTACAAGCAATAACCCGTTTTATTAAACTACTAATTTGCAAGCAGTTTTAGTAAAAGTGCTCCCATCCATTCTTGTTAAGATATATTTTAAAAGCAAGGCACAAGCAAGACAATCTCTGTTTAAGCTCATTGCTCAATCAAGGTTTGAAAGATCTCTTTTTTAATTTTTATTTCCTACAGTATGTTATCATGGGCTTAAAGTGAAACGGCAACTTGCCATAATGGATTTTTAGTGCAGCAGTTTAGATCTGACCTGAATATGTTTATAGCTCAGTATTTCCTCATTATTCCTGCTCCAGTATTACACATGAAAGCTGTAAAGTGAGTGATTGTAGCTGTGAGAAAGGGTTTGTTTTTGTTTCTGATGAAAGCCCACTGGAGCTGGTGGGGAGAGATGAAGGGGGTGAATGACAGAAAAAGAAGGAGAGAGGAGAAAGACACGGGGAACAGCTGCATGTACCAAAGTGTTCTTGGAGATTTTGTCCCATGCGGATCTACGAATGCCACAACTTGTCAAATTTGAAGAATGACGGAGGATGATACATACACAGCTGTTGTAGGGTTTAACCTCGTTTCTCGATCCTGCAGCACGCACTCTGTGTGAATAAGTACGGTCACGCATATGTAAACTCAACAACACATAAATAATTGTGTTAACACACAAACTGCAGTTGTGTTTTCAGTCCACTGCACATTCCTTCTGAGAAACAGCCGTCTCTTCACATCCTCAGCTACAGGCAGGAAATGAATGCAGCCTGCGTTAAAAGCTGTCTGACAATTCCACTGAGGCAGGACCTAAATCAGAAAGCCAAGAACATTTCTTGTTAACTCCACCGATGTGGCTAAGCAGCTTTTAATGCGTTTTCCTTTATAGGTCCCCTACTGGTGATTACATAAGATGTATCTAGTGAGTAAAGAGTCATTGAATGGTGATTACATGAAGCTAAAGGGGCGTGATCTTCCTGAGCTTTCATTCATGATGTTTCTTCCTCAGAGCACTTCTCAATGTCTCTGTCTTCTTATTGGGAGCCATAGTGGGATTCTATCAAAGTCACCCAGGCAAAATCTAAAAGTTATCAGTTGATGATGTTTAAGGGTTTGTTTGTCATTGTTTAATCATCATTATTTACTGATGAAGCTGGTCCTTTAAACTCCTTTCTGAGGGACCTCAACATAGAACATGGTGAAGTTCACTACAATACTCACAAAAGTGCTCAGGCAAAATATAATCCCCCCTTAGCACTGGGAAGAAGCTCTTACACCTGCTTTTTCTTTCAAATTCATACTATGAAGGACTGCATTATAGCAGGAACACAAGAGCTACACTTTTTTACATTTTGAAATGAACTAGATTTCTATATGGATGCCTTATAAAATCATACAGAGCTTCAGGTAATTCCATCCCTGCAGATACTGCTCAGAACTGTATTTATTCTTTTTTTTTGTCTGGTAAAACCATTAAACTGTGTAATTAACTTTAAACTAAAATTGTATTTTATTTTTGGACTGCTTCTAAGACATGGTACAACAGACGATTTCCAGTTGAAAGAGCAATGTTTTTAAATGCATGCTGCCCAAAATAGTCTCTACCTTCTTTGATGCTGGATATAGAGCAAATGGGAGTGTTTCAGGCGTTCCACAGTAAGAATAGCTGTCCCCCACCCTTCTCGTCCACTCCTATCTTTTTGATCATTTTTGTTGTGCAAACCATCCAAGCTAATGCTTTGTTTATTCATGCATAAATGACTTGCAGAAGAATAGTTTAGCTTTGAGCGTATTGTATGCTATAAATGTGTTATTTTTTTAGCAAAATGGTGGCTTCTCCAATTACACTGCACATATGGTGCTTATATAATATGAATTTAAACTATTATTCTCAAATGTTTCTTCTGTGACAACTTATATTCAGATTTCAAGGGGAAGCCCGGCTGTTCTGCCTGTTCTCTGATGTCCTGATGCAAACTATTGCGTTTATATATTTTAAAAACGTGTATGAAACTTCCTGAGACAGGCCTTCACTTCGGCACTAGGATGAAAAGACACAGAGCTGAACTCGGGGGAGGGAAAGTCTGTTAAAAACAGCTGCTCCCAAATCTCTTACCGTCTCATCTCATCACTGCATTAACTGGCCAGTGCACTTAGTCCAGTTGTTGCATTATGATGCGCCCACGTTTCAGTGTGAAGCATATTGTCAGGTATACTTGACAACTTCCCTTAAAGCTTAATGTGGAGCAAAAGGGTGTAACACACCAAACCATTGTTGACCATTGACCAATTTTTCATGTTGAATTTGTGTTGGAGTCTGTCATTGAGAAACATGGCTCTAAATGTTTTTTTGGCGTATATTGAACTAATATCATATATTATACTCTTATATTTGCATATATATAAATCTTACATATTATATAAATACTCTCTATATTTGAATATTGGTATGAGCACTGCTTTGTTTATGGTTTGTATATCCACTGTTCTTGGTCCTCTTTGGAACTGAACTGCTGGTCTATTCTGCTGGTCTACACAGGCACAGAATGTAAATTTTAGTTAGCCTTGGCTGCAGTCTTTGCATGTGTTCAAGCGTAACTGTTTGGCCCAGACACAAGTCGACACCACAGTCATTTTTTTATTTCTTGAGCTATTGGCAGGGACATACACTGGATCACACCAAAAGTACAATGTCGATCTAAGTGTCTATATTGCAGGGTCTGTTACTTTTTCCATGTTTACAAATATTGGCTTATGGAATTGTAACAGATTAGGGTTACAGTTTTATTATATTGATTATATATTGTTAACACAGTTGCAAAATACCATCCTGAATAGTCTTTTAGTGACACGCAGAGCTCTGAAACCTCCACCACTGATTAAAAGCCTGAGCTGGCACTTAGAATCTGCCACATTTAGCTCAATTCTATCACTCTATATAATGAAAGTCACTCACCAAAATGCCACTAAACATTAACTAGTATATGTGTATGCGTTCAAGATAAGGCACTCTAGCAAGGCAGTTGATTATATGAAAAACCTTAATCTCTTATTGATTCTGCTGCAAGTCATGCATCCGTCTCCCACCACAAAAATAACCCACAGGATGAAGAATTGTTTGACATAACTTACAAATGTCAAATGTTACTTAAAGTCAACGGGCCCAGGAACTGCACAGTGAATAACGCCTGTGTTTGTCCAGATCACTGCATCATCCATGGGAACTTTTAGCTGTTACCACAACCTCAGCCAAGCATAACGTTTCCACAGCTGCTGTGGCAACTCTGGATTCAGCATGCATTCTTTCCCCTGCTGAGTTAAGGCAGTCTGTGTTCAACCAGTGGCACACTGTGGCCCTGTGCTTTACAGAATGGAAGAGGCCAAACCCACTTTCCAAGTGTTACATCACTTATTGATGTGTCTAGCCGTGTAATTTGAGCACAGCCAGTCATGTTGTTAAATGAGCAAGAGAGGAAAAATACACTAAACCTTTTTAAAGTGGTTTAATATGTGTTTGTCTCATGAGTATTCATGTGATTAATATTCATGTGATGTTATCAGTATTTTAAGACAATAAGCACTTTGCTATCCTTGACATTTTTCTTATAGAAAAGATGCAGTGACGCGTATACACTGAATCATTTAAAACCATTTAAAACCAGTCATTTAAAAAATGTACATTTACACAAACCTGTTAGGTTGATGTAACTACTTAGAGTAGGTAATTGATACAAAGATGACAGACTGTGAGTCACAGCAACTTGACATTTGAAGTTTGTTTAAAGCTTTAAAAAATGCTATGATGATTTAACCTATACTATATACTTACTAATTCAATTAATTACACATATTCAATACACAATAGTCATGCAAATGGCCTAATTTGTAAAGTTCCACAAACAGCTCATTTTTGACACAGCTCATGTGTACAGTATGTTCACTCACCGTAAATTAATCTGACAGCCTCTTAATTTATTTGTGTGTATGTGAGTAAGAGACCCACAAACTGAAGTGTTGGACTCACCCTGACTGATGTAGAAATAATGTATGACTATTTAATATTTAAGGATTTAAGCATTTTAGGGCAGCCTCCCCCATCATATGAACTCTGTAATAATTTTGCTGTAAACGTGGATTTTTCATTTATTTTACAGATTTCTGCAGAACTGGAGCCTTCTCCAGTCTCTGTTCCATTTTCTAAACATTTTGGCTAATCTGATTCATTTTTTAGCAACTAAAATAAAGGCTCTGTTTATTACATTGTTTAAATCCATTTAGCAGATTTTAGTATTTTTCCCCAAACATCAGCACAAAAATGTTTAATGAGTCTGCAGATTCCATCTATGCCTAAATATGAATAACACAGACATTCTTAACGTAAAGTGCCTAGACTATTAGACGTTTTAAAAGGCCACAGAATACTTATACCATTGACTGAAAAGAGCCGATGATAACAACGTTTAAAATGGTCTTTGCTTTCTATGTGGCAGGTTCAAAATGTCAGTGCAGTCACACAACCAGTTCAAAGGCTATGTTTACATTGCAGTTGTACAGCTTCTGTGCCTGCATGTCCTTGCACATGTTTGGAGGCTGTGAGTGTTATCAGTGTTATCAGGCCTAATGCTGACACCTGCATTAGAAACACAGGCAGGAAGAATGAAGAATGTGTGTGACTGTGTGTTTTGTGTATTGGCAGTGAGATGCATATGGATTGTATCTCATTCTGTGATAGTGTTATCTCTCCGTTCCATGGCTTTTAATGACATCACAGAGAAGAGTCTTTGTGCCCCACTTCCTTAAATTAGATCTTATCATCATCACTCCGGCGGAATGCAGAATTTGCAAAGACCTCCAGAGTTGAGAATCCTCCTTTCTGCCTCTCATGAAATAAACGCTTGAATTACAACTGAATCGATTTTTATAAATTAAGAGAATATTTTGGTTCTTCGCTTTTTAGTCGCCACAGTTGCTGCTGCAGTCGCTAAGGGCTCAGTTCTGTGATGAATTAATGTCATACTGGAAGGTGATGATGGAGACTGTAATGGTCCAGGCCTATAGAGAAAAAATTTCCATGTAGTGCTGGGACAAGCTGTCCTTGACCAAAGATATGAGTGAAAAAATGAGTGCCCGGTTTCCTCTGTGCATGGGTGTGTATGTTTTTATTCCATATGACATTGTTAACTTTTATCAGGCCCAGGATGAGCCTATGGAGTTC
>JAZGTJ010010577.1:0-17923 GCA_036877575.1 Botia almorhae
AGGTTCCTGCTCTTTAATCTAACGCTCATAAAGCAGAAGTGAGAAACTGATAGAACATTCTCAGATAAGAACATCCAGCAGTCAGAAGGTTCATCTCATGCCTGAAGATTTTAGATGTGACGATGTCTGCGGCTGATACTCTTCTGTGGATCTTTATGACTCTTTAGCATTAGAATAAAGGAGCGACGACCCAAAATATTCCTGCTTTTGTTACAGATGACAGCCGTGAGATTAATGGGGGCCGGATCGTCACATTTAAAGGATTCAGTAAGAGCAGGTGCACACACACGCGCGCGCACACACACACACACACACACACACTCACATGTTGGCATATGTGGTTTATGAGGACTCTCCATAGACGTAATGGTTTTTATACTGTACAGACTGTATATTATATCCCTAAACCTAACCCTCACAGAAAACGTTTAGTGTTTTTAATTAACAAAAACTCCATTTAGTATGTTTTTTTTAGGGGATTTGATTCTGAGGACACAGGAAGTGTCCATATAAAACTTGTTTACCTTGTTATTACGTCATTATACACATTTGTGTCCTCGTAGACCACATATTTAAACCCCCCACACACATTATTAATGCATATACGCTTGGTTGTATAAATAATTGATCATTTCTATTCACCTCAGCTTTCTAAGTCATTCGAAAAAGTCGTGTGTGTGCGCATGGGTTTACTAAGGGTTTGTACCAAAACATGAGCAAAACCTACTTTTGGGGATGTCCCCTTTTTAAAAAAAATGCTTTAAAAATATAGTAAATAATTTTAAATTGTATAAAGAATTTGAACTTGTCATTCAGGTTAAGAAAATAAATTCTGAAGTAACTTGTATTTTTATTTTAAAAGTTACGGATTGTAGGTTTAAGTAGCTGCGTATGAAAACAACAGAGGTCTATAAAATGTCCCCATTTAGACAGACACGTAAACGTGTGTGTGCGTGTGGCAGTGGGTATGAATGATTCAACATTTCAGCAGAGTAGGACAGACAGAAAAAGAAACAGAGAGAGATTCATGTGTACAGACAGGTGAGTTTTATTTATTCAGTGTTTATTGTGGTTCTCGAATACACCCGCTGCAGTTCCTCAACAATAGAGCAGAACATTTTTAGTTCTCAGTTTTACCCGGTGCTGCTGGGAACCGTCTATGAAGTTCTGCTCCACTCGCAGATTCCTGCAGTCCTGCTCATCAGATTATAACTGCATTTACATCCAGAGCAGAGACGCAACAGTAACACTGACAGTATGAAGGAATTATCTAGGATATCACATCTCTAACTTTAAAAAAAGATGCAGAAATAAAAGCTTTTTGTAGGGTCACAGGAAGCTCAGCTCAGCTCATTTGGAGAATACATTAAAATGTACTTGACTTTTGTTTGTTTATTACAGGGCGGGTTGGGGATGTTTTCTAAAACCATTTTTTTGTTATACTGGTTTAAAGTCTCCACATCCTGTTAGCAATCACTAAGTGGTTTATTCATGTATCATCTTCTGTGGAAAAAAGGAGCGTTAAATGTTCGTCCAATCGTTGCATTTTGTCCGAATGTTTTATGAATATGAAATAGAGAAATCAAATAAACTACAGGATATTATACAGCAGGTGTGGCGAGTATTGGTGATCTGCTGAGCGGGTCTGTCAGGCGTCCCAGCTGGTGATGGACCTTCAGGCTGCGATCATGATGGTTCCATCATTTCATCATTTCAGGTTCAGGCGTGTTACAAAGCAGCTGTGGTTCCAATATCATTCCAGAACATACAGCAGGTTCGGCGGAGCAGGAGAAACAGCTTTAGATGTCACTGTATCTGACCATAAAACATAATCTGTTTCTTTCCTACTGTCTCTTACGGTCTGCTAGATATTTACTGTAATTATGATATATATAATAGAAAATATATATTATACAAAATGGAGTATATATATTCAGTGGAACACAAAACATGGATGTTTTTATTGTGATTGAGGACGCCGGTCATGGATGTTTTGTCAAACACAAAGTCATACAACTTTGAAACGACACCGTTGAGTAAATGATGACAGAAGCGTGATGTCAGCATGTTATTCTAAGCAGATATGGCCCACTGAGAGATGTACGCCATCGTGTCATTCTGACAGTATAATCGGAGCCATTGCTAGCATGAACAATTGTTCCTGCTCAAGTGTTTCATCTTCAACAGTCTTCCCAAATATAGCTCCATTATTAAGAGCGGCGCTTGCGGGCTGTTCTTTGTTTAGTTCAGTACCACAGATAGAGCGACTAAACCCTCCAGACAGCCACAAAAATAATGCCAAACTTTTACAGAAACATGTGGAACATTAAGCAGAGGAGGAACGATGAAGAAACACGACGTTTTATTGCAAACTTTTACATGGAGTATTCTGACAGGATATTGAGGCTTCACTTTATAATCACAGAGAAACAAAACAAGTGTTGGTATATTTACCAGTTATTGCATGTGAATTGGCTCAAAGGCTCATGGGTAATTTGTCAATGACACGAAGGATATGAAGCAAAAACGTTACATTGTTTCCAAATTACAGTGACAGCACAAAACAGAAATCAGTTTGATAATACATAATTCTCATAAAAGTTTAAGAATATTTTGATATTAGATTGTTAGCTTTGGTAAAATATTCAGGCATGTTCCACATAAAAAAAATATGACAAATATATGACAAAATGACAAAAATGACAAAAAAATGACAAAAAATAATGACAAAAAAATAACACGGGTTACGTTTCACATTTTGATGTTACTAAGTGAATTTACTCTAACATTATAAACAAAGCGTATGGGTAAACCTTCATCAAAATCAAAATATGATTCCCTATATTAATTTTTATTTTGGGTTTAAATGTGTCCAGGGCATGTTTAGTTAAATCACAACACTGTCACCTGCGTTCAACATTTTAATACATTATTTGCTAAAGTGCGTTATAAATCATAAATATAAAGCATTTAACAAAACTCGTTTACCAGAGATTTAATCTTCACAGCTTTTAAAACATGGAATGATATGACTCATATTTTTGCAGTGATCCTTCATCCACCATCTGGCATCAAGCAGTTCCCCCACTAAACACAAGGATAAACACCACAGACATAAACATCACATCATGACACTGATGTAAGCACACAGTATTAACACACCTACATTAAAATCACAGATCAGACTGAAATCAAAGGGTTACTAAAACGGCCATACAACAGGCGTAGAGATAAAGCTGATACAGGTTCGACACAATGACATTATTTTAGGCAAAGAATGAATCATTATTTGGAGTCAATAGTTTTACGTCAACCGTGGCTGATCCTAAGATTCATTGTTTCCTTTTCAAATAAATGTTCAGTGACATATAAAATAAATGGAAAATATATAAACAATCAACACAGAAAGCTAAGAATCAACAAGCCACACGGTTGGTTGGTTTAGTTAGGTATTCAAGCGTAAACATATTCATATTTATGAGACGGATAATTCAGCCTTAGTCCTAAATGACTTGAAAATCAGATGTAGATTCATGTTATTGTCACCTGACAACCGTAAACAGTGATGAACCGTAATGAATAATATTCATCCTTCATCAAATTCATCATTCTGATTTTTTTTTGCTAAATGTAACTATTTCTTCAACACCGATGTTTTATGAGAGCAATACGAAAATTAAGAATGTGTCAGTGATTTTATCTAGTTAAAAGTTAATATTTAACGAGATAAATAGATAGATAATATTCAAGTTAATATTCAAGTTTGAAGTGTTGTTGATTCTGTTCACTCAAAACAAACTCAAATCATTGAATCCATGTCACAATACACAAACAGCTGAAAGATAAAGCTTGAATATTACATCTTGAAAACGTACATTTGTGAAAATGTTCATACTGAAAATTCAAGCAATATTTCTCCAAGCTGGTGTGAAACTATGGCAAGATTAGTTTTGGCGACCATACAATGATATTTCAATGCTTTAAGAACGACCTGTCAAATTCTATTGTAGTATTTCACTTGTAAACAGGAAAGTATGTAATGTCATCAAATGGAATAAACACTTTTACATGATGTTTCTTTGACTGAAGTTTACAGATGTAATATGATACAATAATCAGTACGTGTGTTTGTCATGTATAGTGAGTCAGGATCAATAGTTTCGGCCTCTGTGCGGACTTTCATTTAGTGCGTTGTGCGTCATCACAGATTGATTGATCGATTATCTCAGAATTAAACCCGAGACTCGAGCAGAAGAGAGCAATTATTATTCTCCATGATTTTTACGAGGGAACAAATTTCTTTTACAATGTTTTAGCTCATCTCAACATTTAAACGTGGGGAAAATCATGACCGTATTTTACAGTAATTACTGTATTACAATGATTGTTGTAAAGTGAGTTCTGACACTGAATTCTGATGAGCTGTTATAAGATAAATCCCAATAAATGCACCTATATCTGCAAATTCCTGATGCTACGGTTGAACGGATGACAACTGTCACACACAAGTTTTTCCTGTCAAGATTGTTAAGATTAATAAACATCGACGTATTTAAATCATATTGGTGTTTTTAAATAAAGCAATAATCCAGTCAAGGTCATGTGTTCTAGTGATTTTACTACAGCTGTTTGTGAATCTGTAACATTAGTAAGAAACCTTTTGTTTCGTTTTTTTAATAACTTGCACCCATGAACCGTTCACGGTAAGACCAGCAACATATATTAGGAGAGTAAATAGGGTCTGTTGGATTTAACACTTCAATGGGTTGTGAGAGGTAACAGCTTGTTTACTGTAGACAAGAACACAAACACGGCTGAATGAACTGAACTTGTTTCTGTCTGTTTTTTTGCTCATAACTGACACAAACACAAATGCTTCCCTCAGAGTTTGTGTGACAGGCAGTAACGCAACAGAGCAGACGCGCGTCACAACCACAGAAGCGCACGAGAGATGCGATCTGCTATCAGAGGATTACAGGTTGTGTTCGCACACTCTTCGTGTGTTTTGGGGGCATTTTTGTCCTCTGGAAGATTAAATAGAAGGTACAGCAGTAACAAACACTCACAGTGCAGGAAGAACGTTCAGGTGATTCCACAGCTCCGAGCCCTTCTGAAGAACAGCTACATGATCATACAACCATCTCCAGATTCATCAGTATATGACAGCCAATCACAGCTCTTCGGTATGGAGAGATTGTCAACACAAAAATGGCAATAATACTTGTAGAAAAGAATCAAACAAGTGTGAAGGAGGAGTTTTGAGGGACTCGCTCTTTTTGTGATGGTATCTGAACAGCTTTGTGATCATTATTTCCAGTTACTGAATGTTGTTTGATGATTCCAAGTTGAACCAACTTCCGAGATCCCTAACAAATTCCATTGGATAGCAAACTAAAGACACAGTGAGTGCTGGAGAGCCAACAGATCGCAGGTCTTCTGCCAGAGTCCAGCCTGAAGATCTTTATCGTAAGAACTCACTGAGGACCGAACGCACTGACCTTCGTACAGGTAACATCCACTAACCCCCTCCAGGTCTGAGGAGGCCGCGGCGTAGACCGCAGTAACTGCGCCGTCTGCAGGAGTCTGTGGATTAAGAATCATGCAGTCAACACTGGATGATGACGCAACTGTGATGATTTTATTAATATAAATGTACAGCGTGGGTGAAAAGTAACTAGGCATTAAACATTGGCTATAGAACTTGTAGTATCACTGGAGTCATGATGAAAACAGTGTCTAAACAGACATTTCATATTTCCAACGTCAGTAGTTCAGGCATCAGCTGCACAAGGTTCCCAGCAATATTCCAAACGACTTCCTTCAGAAGTTTGTGAATTCCATCTCCGGCCGTTTGAGGAAACTGGTTGATGCCATCAGTGCTTACATTGAAATTTAATGACTTGCTTTCATTTTCCTCTAAAGTACATGTACGAATTGTTTCAATAAATTTGTATTAGAAATATGGACTTTATTATCAATTTTTAATGCCTACTTTTCACCCACCCTGCACATAAAGTGAGATCCATTTCACAGATGTGATTTCACAAGAATTTATAAAGTTTTAAGCAAATACATATTTGAAAGAAATTCTGATTCACGTGAATGTTTTGCTCAAATTGTTCAGCGGAGTTTTTTATTACATTAAAAACAGAAGCATTTCGAGATGTTTAATATTCGTAATCGCTTTGTAAAAAAAGACAATGCACATTAGTGTAATTTTGTTTTGTAATTTTGAAGCCGCTTCACATATAAAATAAAAACATGTGATGATTGTTATTGTGACTGTATTTTGGGTGAATCAGATGATATATAATACATCAGTCACATTCATAACCTTGAGCTCAAAATGAACATAAATGATTCAGACGTTAGATTTTATCATGAACAATGCACTTCTCCATGTTACCAAAATAAGGCTGCCCTAGTTCTCTCTCGAAAGCAAACCATTAACTCTTATTAATCAGTACAGCACCAAAGCACACGACGGACCCGTAAACGGCACAAGCATTAGATCAGCTTGACTTACACACATACGTCAACGTGTTCTCACACACGCAACGTGCTGAAGGCAGCAGGTGCTGCTCATAAAGATGGAGTAGCAGAAAGAGTCAAAGCCATAATGTCCAAGCTGTGTCTGGCTGCAGGGCCTGACTGACTGATTTAGAGAGAGTGAAGCATCATCATGTCTGATCTCAGATGATGAACGAGCCTCAAAACTTCCCTACAGCTCCTGCATGAGTGGACAGAATATTGAACTGGCCTACTGTATATATATATATATATATATTATCTATATATGTATATATTATATATATGTATATATACGTGTGTGTGTGTGTATATTTATACATAAAAAGCTTTCTGTAAGTCACTAATTCAGGCTGCAGTTTACTGAAGCAGTGACACCAACATTTTCATGACCTCACATGACCTCATGAGTCACACGGCCTTGTGTTCAGCTGAGCATTGCTGAAACCAAATTATGAAAATCACTAACAACAGAATTTACAAAGGCTTCATTATCATTCATTTATTATAAAAGAACATCCATATTTCATTATCTGTGCCACTGAGAGATGAACAAACATGTGACCTGCACCAGCCTGTGTTTGCTCCAAACAGGAAGTGACATCGACGTATCAACCCGCTAACATAATGTCCTGAACAAACTCTTATGAGAGCCGCGGTCTGTGGATTTAAATGACACATTTACGCAGAGGTGTGTGCGATTGACATTACTATGAATATTTATTTAGTAAGTGACGGCTGGAGGGCGAGAGCTTCCCAAAGGTCATTTGTTACAGGAAGTGCCCTAAATGATTAATCATACAAAAGAAATGCCTCCTTAAATTAGCACTGTCAAACAATCATGTCCGCTAGCAGAAACAGCTTTGAAGACATGCAACAAATAACTGTTCAAGCAAATAGCAGCAGCACAAACACACACACACCAACACACACACCAACACACACACACACACTAACACACACACACAAACACGAAAACACACACACTAACACACACACCAACATACACACACACGAATACACACACACACTAACACGAAAACACACACACTAACACACAAACATGAACACACACACACTAATATACACACACTAATATACACACACTAACACACACACACTAACACACTCACACTAACACACACACACGGGACATGCCATAGACTTCTGTTGTTTTGTACACAGCCAGATATAGTTGTAAGGTTTTGCTCAGACATAACAGGTTTTGCTGATTTTGGGGTACAAATTTGTACCTAATCTATTGCTAAGTAAACTCACCCCCACACACACCCTCTGAAACAAGCACAGCTCTTCCCTGGAAACAATCATTGAGTTAATCATAAATAAACCTTTAGCTGGATGATCTAATCTGAAAAGCTGGTAAAAACACAAGAACCCTTGGAACATAAATATGACACACAGCCAAGTCAGTGGTTTTGATTGGTTCTCGGCAAGCAGCGCTCTGAAGACAATGACACCCTGAGGGTCACACAACTTGGAGGGTGTTTAAAAGTAAACATTCTGTTTAATGAAAAGTCTCTCTAAACTCTTGCTTTACCCACACTAATAATAATAATAATATAATCTGTTAAACCTCAATGTGTGACCGTCTCACAAAACCTGCTAAGAACAAGTCAGCCAGAAATTAGACTTTATTTTAATTATGTAAAATATCATTTCTATTGAAGAAATATCATTCATATTTTTGGGTAAAAATTTGAGATCTTGTGTGAGATGTAAAACAAAATAATACTAATATTTAAGTTATGGCAATTATGTTTATACCAAACTATTAATACAATAATGAGAATTTAATGAATGTCTTTACTAAAAATTTACCTTAATGAAACATTTAATGAATGTCTTCACTAAAAAATGGGTTATTAATGTTTTTAATGAATAATGTGAACAAAAATATGATCAAAATCTTAATGCTTATTAAACAGACATTATTCTTTAGGAAGAATATAATTTCTATTTCTGATTTCTTTCCTCTTGATTTTGGGATTTTTTTAAAATAAAAGTCACGCCTAATAATGAGGAAATCTCACCTTAAACAAGAACCAGGCGATGAGTTTGTGTGCAGACCGGGCGAGAACGCAGAGGTGGGCGTACAGCTGTGTGTTTACCACGCCCGGGTCCACTGCATTGACTGCCACCACTGAGCTGCTGGACTGGAGTGCATAGTGCAGGTGGTAGGTAAACAGAACCTGGGCCAGTTTGCTCCGGGCGTACGCCCCGTGGGCGCTGTAGCCCTGCCTGCAGGGGAAAGGGCAGAAAATAACAAAACAGCAAATTGCAACCAGCAGCATGATTTGTGTTCAGCCCATTATACACCTTCATTCCAAGCATGAAATAACTGCACAGTGAACAATCCTGAGCTGCCTACATAGGCGGCATTTAAAGGCATCAGGGGCCTGTCTTCATAAAGGCTGTTTCAGAGGGTGCCTCGTTCTGGCCAAATCATAAGCCAGAATCATGTTTTATTCACAAAGGAGACAATTCCTGAATGTATTACAACCAGCTCAGTCAAAGTGGATAAGAGAGAAAAATGTTCACGTTTATTATAAATATAATTCAATCGATACTAAAAGGAAAAAGAACGTTCAGTTTACACTGTCAGAGCTGAAGTATGAAAGACCAGAGGGTGTTAAAAACATGTCAGTTTCTACTCGTAAATCAAAATGGATGAGTCACTCAAGGCTGTTGTGAAACACACACACACACACACACATATATACACAAACAGCTGTTGCTGCACATCAGTTTAGACAGACAGACAGACAGACCACACAATACAAAAATACAAACACGTAGCACAACAAATTAAGATTTAAATTCTATAGCACTGTGGCAAGTGACAACAATAAATCACCTTTAAATGTGTTGCACAAACAGCAACACAATAATAAGAAGATCTTTTATCATCTTTACTCATCCGAGATGAATCCTGTGCTGTTTTCACACGCTCTTCATCACTGTAATAACACAGTCTGCTCAACGACAGCAGCATTAATGTGTCTACTGTTAAAAATCACTACAGTCAAAACTCTGCTGGTTCCCATGTCTACCGTCACACGGGTTATTCCTGCCCTGCAGAAGTTGTTGAATTGAATAACATGTAAAAATGTATATGATACTGTAATAAACTGTAATGTGAATACGTATTTAAAATATGTAAAATGCGTAAAATATGCTTAGGTCAGTCAGAACCTCAGCTTCATTAATTCACAAAACAAACACAGATGTGTAAATAAAGAGCTATAGCAATGTTCTGCATTACAGGTTTGATCTACACGGTCTTCGTCATCACATTATTCAGTGTAATAGCACATCAGCTCGCAGTACAAAGACATACAAGAGCGTTAACCTCTGCTGATCCTCGCCACTGTTGCTGAAGCTCAGCTGACATACTGACACCTGCAAACATGTATAACAGCACCAGATCCTGCCGTATCTACCTCTGGTGTCCATTAGACATCTGTGTCAGTAAGTGTTAACCACTGAGTGTCTGAATTCTGCAATCAGCTATCTCCTTCATCTTTGTGTTTGACACACGTGACAGAAGAATGAAGGAGAGCTGGATTCGAAGACGTTGATCTTTCTGAAGAACATTTCCGAAACATTTGTAGACATATAAAGTATTTATCATGACACAAAGAACAAGTGAATGAATGCTATGCCATGACATGGCTAACCAGTATCATATGTGATTCATAAAACACACCCAGTTCTGAAGAACAAACTCCCCTTATATTAAATTCTGCTGAAATTCTGCACAATCTCACTACAGGCAAGACCCATCTTATCTTTTGATTCGTTTTGGAATCCAGGCATCTAGATGGTGAGATTATGAGCAGCTTCAGGTAAGACTGGCTGCGTTTGTTTTCGCTCTAGATATCTGGTGTGTAATGTGGTTCAATTTGAACAGGAATGTGTCCTTAAACCTACGTGCTCCTAGGATCTCGCAGACGGAGGTCAGCAGCGTAGTGTGCGGAGGAAGAGACGTTAATGACTCGCGAGGAGGACCCATCCTTCCCAGAATGCACCAGGGTTTCCAGCAGAAGTCGAGTCAACAGGAAGTGGCCCAGGTAATTGGTGGCAAAATGCGTCTCGAATCCGTCCGCAGTTCTGCCTTCGGGAACCAACATAACCGCCGCTGAAACACACACAAATACAGAGAGTAACATCATCACAGTCAAATTTACAAAGAGTCCAAAACATCAAATGACACGTTGATGATGGCAGGTGAATTTACAAAATCCACCAACCTGTATTATGCATTTATATTTATTTGTGCACTATTCTGACTGTGTTTCAATAACATGAGATTTTCTTTACTGACATTTCCTTCAGAAAATGTATACATCTCACTTTAAAAAGCCACATGCTTCTTTTAAAACATTTATGTGGACAAATAAAAAGCAGGTCGGTCTTTGTCAGGGAGGATCCATTAGCGCTGATTACAGTCACAGCATCATTACTGTATTACGCTGATGGATAAAGGCACGTTCTCATTAACCACAGTTTTTACCAGCCACACTGAATAACTGATGACATCTGTTCATCAAGAACAAAAAGTTCACCGAGATATTTAATCGGTCTGAAGAAATCGATTGTGAATTCTGAATGCATTCACAATACATTCACACCAGCTTCATTCATGCACAGATCTGAATCTTTAATCTGGTTTCAAACTAATCACAGAACAACCTAAAAATTAATTTTCCTGTACAATCAACCAGCTCTTTCGTTACAGACCACTGTTTGTTTAGATGCATTGAGGCAGTATAATCAGGATTAACTCTTTTAATCGGGAAAGTTTGACATCATTTCTTAGAACTGACTGTTTGAGTGAGGTGACAAATTCAAAAAACATCCATGTCAGCACGTCTCAGCTAGACGGTAACAGTCAGTTCTGGGTCACGGACAGCCAAGAACAATATGTAAAATTGCAACTAATTATGCAATGATTATAAGTTTATAAACTTTTAAACAAAAACAAACACTTCCAAAACATTCTGCTGTTGACGTTCAATCAAACGACACAGTATAAAATTCATCCATCACTTGAATGAAGCCAAACGAAGTGGATGACATGAGCAAGTCAAAAATGATAAACACAACAGCGATTACATTAAAAACAGATTCACAGATAAATATGCTATTCATTTCCTAGTCAGTCATGCAAATAATTGTGCGAACTGTTCATTAACTATGTGTTACTAACTATGTTTGGGTTTATAGAGATATCTGTATAATGGTTGGTGCTGTGTTGAGACATTAGATGATTCCCAGTGTAAATCTGGATCTTGAGTCTGCTGTTAGGAAGCAGATAATGAGAGTGTACAGTACCATTATTGATGAGGATGTGGAGTGGAAGACCTCGATCCTTAAACCTCTGGACGAACCGTCTCACCGACCTCAAAGACGACACGTCTAAAAACTCAAAGTCCACTGCCAAAAGACAAATTTGAGTGTTATTTTTACCTTTAAAACAAACACATTTACAAAGCACTTACATTCATAAAGCCACAGAACATTTTAATGATCTTATCTAAGGCCGCAAGAAAGGGGGCGTGTGTCACCTTCATGATGTTTAACCTTTCTCTGTTTATTATGCAGAAACCAGAGTCAATTAATCCGTTTAAGCAGGAAACTTGTTTGAAAACAGTTATTATTTCTGCAACACAGTTTTTGGTGGAACTACTGATGCAGAACTGATACAGATGAAGAGATAAACACAGATTACAGTCCACTACAGCGTTAGAACGTGACGCATGCTTGTGCCGCATTACCAAATGCGCTCTGACACATTTCGCAACGCAACAATGCGTGAAATGCTGCTCGCGTAGCTAGCAGCGTGGAGTGTTTCGGGCCTAATGCTTTTATAAAGTATGACTCATATTTCATCATCAGTTCTGGAATTTAAATGTTCATATACGGTTACACACTTACTGCCAGCAGCTACTTAAAAATGGGAAGGATGAAAACGGTCCACATCATCGCTGCTTTGATTTGGGATTAATTCAAGAGTCATTTCAGTGCTCCAACATCAGCGCACACACGCTTGGCTTCTAAAAATCTCTCGGGCTTAGCTGATGCAGAACTAACAGTCGTCTTAGCTTATATCTGATTGGCTTTAGAAATACTGTAAGGCTCATACATGTATGTAAAGTTTTGAAGCATTAACAAATATTAAAGAAAGTTTTTTGCCATAAAGTGTAACATATAACAATTGATTCAGTTATGAGGTTCTTGACTGCACACTGTATGCTTTGTGCGCAAAAACGCAACACTAAAATTCCATATATAACGCAAAGCTCATATACAACACCTGTCCACCTATAAAAACAACTGTAAGTTGTGCTTACAGTTGTTTTAAAACCCAGGGTGATACAATCAGCACAAACTGTGCTGAACTTGGTCAGTTTAGTGACATCAAATCTTTAAGACACTCAAGAGTTTTGTTTATAGTAGTTAGAAGAACAAGTAAATTTTACTCGTGAGTGGATCTACATTCTGCTTTGCTTTCTGTCTGTAAAATAATCTGTACGCTTTACCTTTGAACAGACAGACACTGGACATTAAACGATTTCAGAAACTGACTCGCACAAGAAGCATCATCAAAGATCTACAAGCAGTGAAGGTTGAGCAGCACTGCCGCGTTCATTAACCTCAAGAAATCCACCATCCAAATGGCAAACAGAGCCAGAGGAAAGCACCCACCTCCCCCCAGTCCGGTCAGACCATATCGTGAGACACAGCACACGAAGACGCAGCCCCGCGTGCTCCAAGACAATAAACTCTGGCGTGTGTGTGTGTGTCAGAGCAAACACTGAGAAAGTGTCAGTGGAGCATCTGGAGTTACAGGCCTGTGGGGGAACTTATAACCTCATTCACACTGCACAGCCAAAACTGGAGAGACGCCCTCAGGGAGAGTGTGAAATAAATAGGTACAGAGAACAAAGCACGTCAATCTGAACCATGAGAACTGGCCCCCTTTCCAACGCGCTCTGTTACATCAAACCTGACGGCCAGAAGCATCCCGGCTAATGCTTTTCACATTGTTTGGATGATCCATTCGCTCTTCTGCAGAATCAGGTTCACACACGCGAACACATCGAGGAATCTGGACGAGTGTGAAAACGCTCTAAAAGTTCCAGATAAAAGCACTTTTGCTCTAAAAGGTTCGAAAATGCTACAAATAGATGAATGTTTTATCATTTTTGCATCTGCAGAAATATAGCAATACATATGAATAATCAAAAGTATTTACATTGTGTAACTGAACAATTGAATGCGTGAAAATAGCACAAAACAACTTTCTCAGATAAAAAATTCTCAGATTTTTACTTCATTGCACCATTGTGAAGTAACAACCTGGTTTAATAGGAAATCCAAAGAACAGGTTGTAGAGTTCTATTAGTATTCTGTCAAAATGCATTTAATTATAATAAATACATCAAATTATTGCAGTCAAAATTGTAGCCAAAGGTGTTCCTGTAGCACAACTGGTAGCGTATTGTGTTAGCAGTGCAAAAGGTTGTGGGTTCGATTCCCAGGGAACACACAAACTGATCGGATGTATAACTTGAATGCATTGTAAATTACTTTGGATTAAAACATCTGCCAAATGCGTAAATGTAAATCTGACCTGGATTAAGTCTCATGTTTTGTTTAAGTCATGCAAACAGATCCACAGAGAGCGGATTTATTCATCCTTCAGGGTGCAGAGCTAAAGCTCATGGGACATGACGCGTCCACAGACACTATTACACATACAGCCTGCTAGATCAACTCCAGCTAATGTCCACGGACAGAACTGAGGGCACAACCATGCACACTGCATGTCAGTGGACTACAGCAAAAAATGAGACAATGGAGCCAACATGTGTGAGACCGGCAGCAAATTAACAAGCTGGGTCCCAATCAGGTGTTCCTGTATCTCAACTGGTGGAGCATTGTATTAGCAGCACACCCAGGTTGTGGGTTCGAATCCCACAGAACACACATATTGATAAAATGTATATTTACCTTGAACGCACTGTAAGTCGCTTTGAATAAAAGGGTCTGCCAGATGCATAACCGTAAAGCTTTCCTGTAGCTCAGTGGTTAGAGCATGGTGTTGGGTTGGATCCCAGGGATTGCACATACTTAGAATCAATGTATAGTATAATGGAATGTAAGTCGCAATGTAAGTCGCGGATAAAAGCGTCTGCTAAATGCCTAAATGTAAACATAAAATGTAATGTAAAACCACACTGCATACTAGCATATTCTTCCTGTTATTACACATACGCTGCAGGTCCACATGTTCTATAAAATAAGATGTACTTTTATTTGGGGAACCAAAGAAAGTGTTTACTGAGGACTATACAGATTTGTTTAATAAAATGTTATGCTATAAATATTTCGCTTATTTACATTAATTGCAGATGATTTAGCTACTCTGTGCATACAGGAAACTTGCATACTATGCACAGTATACATACTGCATACTGCAGAAGTGGTTAGTGCAGTATGGCAGTGTGCTATGTGTTTGTTTCCCTTAGATGGACTTGAAGCTAAAAGCAAATAATTGAATTATCACACAAACAAAGGTTTCCTTATTTATGTCCCAAACATTTCCATTATCATCCTGGGCCAATAAGATGTCTGAATAAATCTGAAGGGCATTTAGCTGTTTGTATATGTGACCTTTATAAAATCCGCAGACTGTCAGTGAACTGCAGTGTCCCACTTCACCTTCATGCTTACGAAATTGAGGAAATGCTTTCTCCTGGAACACAGGAGGCATGCTGGGAAAATATCCTCTCCTCCTGACAGCAGAGAGATCTCGCCGCGCTCAAACTGTTTGAAGCCTATCTCAGTTTAAAGAAATCAAACCTGCTTGACCTGCAGGCTTCCCTGATGTCAAAACGTTCCGAACACGACAGCTTCCGCCACGGAGAATATTCCCAAACATTTCACCGATTACTGAAATGCAGAAATCGCACTCTGCATGAAATCACAATGAATCTGTTTACATACAAGCCTTTTGTGAGTTATTGTGTGAATCATATTTAAATGAATCAACTTTTTTTTCTCCTCACAAATTCAGCTACTAAATTGTTGTCAGGATGGCTGAGTGGTCTACGGCGCCAGACTCAAACTTCAAGCCTTCCCAATAAACATGGGTCTTCCGGTCTCCGAATAAAGGTGTGGGTTCGAATCCCACTTCTGACAGTAACTTTATGCTTTCCTGTAGCTCAGTGGTTAGAGCATGGCGTTAACAACGCCAAGGTCATGGGTTCGATCCCAGGGATTGCACATACTTAATGTGTAGTATAATGCAATGTAAGTCGCTTTGGATAAAAGCGTCTGCCAAATGCCTTAATGTAAATTCAGCGACAAATTCCCTCCTCTCAGACCAGCTGTCATACAAACACACTTCTCACCACCTAATCACCTCATAGCCTACAATTCATTCACTAAATATACATTTAATGCCCCATTAAATGCCCCAAGTGAACTATGTCACTGAAATGTGTTCGTTAACACTTAATTTTAAAAACAACATCAGCATCAAAGCCACCAACCTTGCCGTAATAGACAATTAATTGGTTCGTGTACTAGCCAATGAAAAGACTCGGGGGGAATCTGTTTTGTGTCTTGCTTGTGCCAACACAAGGTGACATCTACGGTGTATCCTCATGTCTGACAGTCTCTGTTGAACAGGCTGGACTGGAGCTGTATGGAAACCACACAGATGCCCTGCAGCCATTCATCATCAGAGCAAAATATATCACAACAGATCAGAGTGTCAAACTCATTTAACCTCTCAGCCACAAACATGATATACAGATACAGTTAGTCAGAAATTACAATTACTATCTGGTTTATGGTGACTGTCATTTTTAAACACACAATGTGAGTTCATTTAAGTTCATTTAGCGCAACAGAGCTGAGGGAGCATTTGAACTTCAGAAACGTTACGTCTCACCTTTAAGACAGTCTTTTCGTGAGTTGAGATTTTTAATCCCGTCACACACAGCCGGTAAGAGGCTGCAGCTGCAGATCTGAGCGTCTGCTGCTCATGTATCCAGGCCGGGAGACATGATCCTCTCACGCAGGTTTACTGCACTGCAGGGCTGAATGAATCATTCATCTAGAGTGACTCATGCTCCTCATTTAGGGCTGAAACTTTGTGGAATTCCATCCGGATGGATGAGCCCTTTCTAGTGTCTATCCGCCTCCTCTGACTTTCCACGTACGTGATTCAAGACTTGCGCCTTTTAATGTCACTTCTGCTAGTCAAGCAAACATTTTCTGACATCTCAAAACGTCAGGTGACAAAACCTCTCAGAGTCTAATAATCATTCAGTTACAGTGTGGAAACTGCCGGATCACTCAAGAAACGTAATTTTCAACTACGCACCGCTTCATAAAGATATGGGTGTGGCCACTGATTAAATTATAACCAATGATAAAGCTTTAGAGAAATCAGCCAATGATAGTCGCCTGTATAAAACATACTCCGAAACCAACAAAATAAAGCTATTTTATCACAACACAAACTACTTTAAATACACAAGTCTGACTGGAGTTCTGTGAACAGACAGCCGGAAATCAAAGTACACAGTAAACAATGCTATGAGCTCCAAACATCATCTCTGACCTTCACTTCAGCTCCTCACCAGCAGCCTCTTAGTTCATTCAACACAATAATCAATTCTGTATTAACATTCATTCTGAGTCTCTAAACAGAGGCTCGTGCTTCATAGCCTAAAAACTGCCACAATCCTCCCCATGACGCCAAAATGAGAACAAGGGCCTCATCTGCATCTGCAAAGAAATCTTTAGGTTTTCATCTGTGTGCAGGGCAAAGTGGCTTGGATTTATTCTCCTGTAGCTTGACATAATGGCTGGTGCACTTTACAGGTTATACGGAAAAACAGTTGAACAACATGTAAACAACCGTTACTATTTTGTTTTATATGTCTGTTGTAATCAGAATATTTGACCATCCAAAAGTAATGTATATGAGTTCACGCAATATTGAAAAACTAAGGGGAATATACAGTCTTGCTCAAGAATATATAATTTACCTGCCACTGAACTGCCTCAGGTTCTAAACAAACTCTTTGTTTCTTTGAAAGATTTGGTAACATTAAGCTAGCAAACATTAGCAAATATGTTTTCTTAAAAGCACCAGAATCAAGCAAGTAACCTACAGACTTCATTTCCAGTCAGACTGGCATTCCACTACTGCTGGAAACTGTGCAGAAGTCTGTCAGAATAAAGCTTGCCAGATCGAGAAGGTGCTTTACAGTTTTTGTAACATGCATCTGATGGTTAGTGATCAGATTGTGGGTGTACTCTCCAGAACTATTACACTTGAGGCTAATCACAA
>JAZGTJ010010578.1:0-17923 GCA_036877575.1 Botia almorhae
TCGCCTGAGAGAAAAGAAGAGGTACAAATAGGCTGGTGTAGAGAGCCTGACAGATTGAGAGGTCTGTTTCTTTCTTTACCTCGTGTCTGGTCTAATCCTGTACTGGTGCCAGGTGATTTACTGCGTTCTTACTCGTTTGAGGCATCTTTTTCTCCCTGAACTAAATACCTGGTTTCTCTGCTGATGTAAGCACAAGCCCTTCTTTACTGTATCCACGGCTACCTGTTACCTTGGCTACTCTGTGCTCTGATGGCCCCATGTCACGCCTACGTGATCCCACAAGCGCAGCCCATCGCTTGCTATTGATTTGCTTGGAGTAGATAGTCTGTTTATTGTGAGGTTTGGCACTGTTGTCCTCTCTGCGCTGCAGTTTTGTCTCCTATAATGTGTTGCAGGATGTAGGAGAGTTAAAGTGAGATTACGCCACAGTGCTGTCTCCAAAACAAGGCCTTCTGTGGCATATGAGGACAGAGAAGCTCTATGTTGCTAAAAAAAGTTTAACGCTGCAATCCGTAATTTGTTGGATAAAGGATAAACAATAATCGGTTACTGAGCAATACAGAGCATTGTTCGACACGATCTCCTTACCTTACCCCGATTCCCAGTGGTAAGCTTATAATAATGATTTATAATTCGCTGTCAGGCCCGATTTCCTCAGAAATGTCAGTTTGACTTTATTTGGTCTCTAAAAATATGCAACGTTAGCTGTAATTATATGTTTCAAACAAAGATGGCGGTACAGAGGTTTTGAAATGGAATGGATATGTTCAGTCCGTCTGTCCTGTTATTTATTTGTTTGTTTGTTTGTTGTATTTGCGTCAGGTTTTGTGTAACCTGTACTGGAGTAAGAATATTGATTTGAATAATTTTATTATGAGGAACGACACTCCAGAGTCATAGCAGAGACATTGAACTGTATGAAATCAATGATCAATCTATTATACCGTTTCACAGTTATTATACAAATATTTGACTGCAGAAGGCTGCAGTCAATCAAGATCAGCTATTCCAGAGATTCACGTAAAGATGTTTTTGTGTGTGCTGCATTTCTTTATGATTTTGCTTATGTTTGTATGATGTAAATAATCATTGCTGTGTGATTGACATGTGCTCACACTCTCTCTCTCACCATGAAAATCTTTCACCTGTCATCAATCTGTTTTCTCAGTCTTTGTCTCAATATTAGCTGTTGTTTTATCTGCTTTCCTATTCACTGTTAAATCATTTGGGGACTTTAAGCATTTGATGTCATGCAGGTAATTTTAGAACAAACCTGCAGACTTTAAAACCTCACGCACTTTAAACGCACTTTACAGGGAAAAATGGTTAATTATCTTCAGAAAGAAAAACATGCTTTAATCCTCTGTTATGTAAAAAACGACCTTGTATCTGAAAAGAATTCGTCTGAAATGGTAGTTATCGAGTTGTCCGCATAATAATTATAATAATTCTGTGTTAAAGCAACATTGTTTTTTTCCCTCTCACCAGTTTCTATCTTCCAGCATGATGTCACAGTTGTACTGGGTCCCATGGCAGAACTGGTGAAGCTCAGTGTTTGACTGAGAGGTGGATTCTTGTTCCTCAGGTCTTGCCGTGGGCCAGTTGACAAAAACACACTGGTGCCGTTAGACCTCGTGTGGCTGAGACTCTGTCTTGCTGTCCCCGGGCCCCTGGTGTGGCCTCGCATGACATGCGTTATGTCACCTCTCTCATTTCTAATGGAGGAACGTTAGCGTCGCCCCATCGGTTCTGCGAGTTCCTCACGCGTGCTGCCCGCCAGCCGCCTGCTTGCCAGCCATGTTATTGAAATTTAATGATCTAACGCTACTAATGAGCGCTGAAATAGGCCCTCGCCACGCCGCTCCTTTCTGCGAACTGCAGATTTTTAAAAATGTGTTTATTTGATAGCATTGTCACTGTGGGGAATATCGCAGTCATTTACTGTAAATAAGCAGAGATGCACGACGACAGGAGAAGCACTTTAATTTTTTGCAGACGTGTGCAGCAATTTTTACAGAGTATTGATTGGCGTGTTTGGCTTCGTTGCATTTTCCACGTACTATTTTTCGTTTATTACTGTTGTTGTGTTTGTTTGTTTGAGATTGTAATTGCAATTTATGGTGTGGACATCTCAAAGTGTTGCCATAACCAAAAGCAATATGCACAAGCCCCCCCGAAACCACCCCTCAACACTTTACACAACGAAGAGATGCGCATGTCTGAAGTCTGCGTGTCACACTGTATTTAAATACACACTCGTAACCAGCATTGAAACCAATGTGAACTGAATTGCAACACGTTCCCGTTAAAGAAAACACATATTGACAGAGAAACTTTGCTGCTGCTTCAAAATCAGTTCAACCTCGTCAAATTGAACAACATTTGTGTTACATAAATACTGTATTTTAAAGTATTGTCAGTTTTATGTCTGTAGTGCTGTTTTTTTTGGATGCTGGTCAACAGAATTAGATTCTAGTATGCCTAGTTTCTGACTAGCTTAACCAACAAGCTTTCATTAGTCAGTCAGCTTCATCAGAAAGAACCCTGCTGGTTGAGAAACATTGCTATGCCTGTCCATCATGTAGACCAGCACTAAACCAGAACTGACTAGCATAAATAAGCAAGGCCTAACATTGCTGGTCTAACATTGCTGGTCTAAGCTGGTCTTTCCAGCAGGGCAGATAGACAGAGCCACGGTTCCTCCACCTCACAAGAAATGATAATGCACTGACCTTTACCGGCCATCAGCCCCACAGTGGAACTGCAGCACTTGCAACACACACACACACACACACAGACAATAAATGCAAAGTCACTCTAGCCTGCTGTCAACTCTATTATAATGATGTTTCCTTTTATAGAATCTCCAGTGTGAATACGGTGACACTCTGTTTGTTGTTTTAATGCCGAACAAGTCAATGATTGAGTTAAACCCAATTACAAACTCTAAATAGGCATGAGATTCAATCCCTCCGCAGTTTGAAAAAGGAACCCAGGGAGCGTTTAACATTAATATATGTTTGCGCGTCAAGAACGTTCTTCCCCTGGAACCGCGTGCGTGCCTGCGTATGCGTGTGAGTTTTGAGCAGTGTGTGTGTGTGTGTGTGTGTGTGTTTGTCATCGCTGAGAATTGTGTCTTGTGTCTTTGAGCAGAGGTTAATGTCTCATTTCACAGGCTACGCCTCAGGGCTCGCAGCTGACAACACAATATTTGCTGCATTGTGCGTGTGTGTGTGTTTGCATATGGCTAGGCTTTCACAGTACATGTCTGCAGTGCAGCCAGTTCGGTTTGGTTCCATGGTTCCGTATGAACGTAGAAGTAACGTCAGTCTGCTTTCTGGATGGCACACTTTTCACAGCATCATCTGCAGACTTGGGTCACTCAATCCTGTTTAGAAGAAAAATCTTTTAAATTTAGTGCGAGATTGAGAAAGTTAATAACGAAGTATTAAAGTTTTCCAGGTGGCATCAAGTTTGAGTTCGTTTAAGGCGAGGATATTTGACTTCGTTTTTGAGTTATGTTTGTAAAACAAGGAGGATTCATTATTTTTACACCTGCAGACTGTTCACTAAACTGCTCTTCTGTGTTTTGAGTGACACTGTGCAGTTTGTTTGTTCCGCCTCGGCTTATTATCGTTGTGTTGTCAGTTTTAGATGACAACACAAGCCTACCTTCAAACAGCTCATCACAACAAATTGTAATTGGTTGTTTTACATATCTGTCAGACAAACCTTTCTTGTCAAAATGCTTAAAATGTCTTTTTTAGGGCATTTTAGATGTTCTTGTGTTTTTTAAAAAAGATAACTGTTTTACTTTACGTCTATAATGTCAACAGGTTACACAGTACATAAACATACAGTGGAATTAAGGTAGTGAAACAAGCCTGTGTGTGTGTGTGTGAGGGAGAGAGTGAGAAAGAGATTGTGTGTGTGTGTGTGTGTGTGTGTGTGTGTGTGTGTTTGTATGTGTGTACTGCTCGGGTGTGTGTACTGCTCACGCTGAGGAGAGCAGAACAGAACTGCAGTTAGGGTGGGCACTGATTGCCTGAGTGATATATTTGCTGCGTACACACACCAGACTTCCATTTGGCCCTTATCTGTCCTGAGTGTTTCATCAGCTCAGAGAGAGAGAGGGAGGAAGAATGAGAGAGAGAATGAGAGAGAGAGGGAGAAAGAGAGATGGAGATGGAGGGAGAGAGAGAGAGAGAGAGAGAGGGAGACTAGAGGACATTAAATATGTCCATAGGTGAGAATCACTCCAGGCTCTTAGCTGCTCTGAGGGGTGTGTGATTAGGGCTGGAGAAATGATGCAGTGTTTGAATTTTCCTCTCATTGAGTTTCCTCAGTGGGGTACATAACCCTCCACTTTTGTCCCACCCACTCCATCTCTCTCTCTTTCTCTCTCTCTCTCTCTCTCTCTCTCTCCTTGGCGCAGTGCAGTCTGCCCACTGCATTACCTGTTCCAACACCACCGGCCCGTCCTGCTCAGGGGAAAACCCCCCACCCCACCCCCACAGAGGGGGCCGCTTTGGGCAGTGTGCCCGTTGCATATATGAGGGTTACGAAACTGCAGCGTGTGTGTGTGTGTGTGTGTGTGTGTGACTGCAGCTGCAGTGAATATTTGCCTTCAGTGTAACTGATGTCACAAGTTTCGCCCGAGTCCATTCGTTCTGCTTATCAGAATGTCCTCCGGTGAGAACGCATTGTGCTTCAGTCATTGTTCATTGGGTTCAATAACAGATGCCAATGCTGATGGACGTAACAATGGATTCCACCGCAGGCTTTTAGGGCTCTGCGTTTGTTCGAACACTCACTGTTAATGAGCTCTGTATCTCATCGAGAGCGTTTTCAGCGAGCGCTACAGGGAAAAACTTGTCTGAACATTTTATGTCACGAAGCTGGCGTAACTCGCTATATGAATGGCTGCGTTTCAAATCACAGTGGGCTGCCTACGTAGACAACATATTTCGGCATAAATATTCGCAGCGTTTCAGAACCTTGAGTTTCCTAGCTACACATCGTATTTGGACATTGAGTGAACTCGACTTTATTTATATACTGTAGCACGTTTAAAACAGAAAAGTTACCATTGTGCTTCTTATTTATGACAGATTTTTTAGGGCTTGTGACGGATTGGGCAGCATTTTTACTAAGTGTGATTTGTGTGCGAGTTTTACTTAAAGAACTTTCAGTTTGTGATTGGCTAGTCAGTAATATGACACAAGGAAGTCCCTCCTCTCCTCCACGTGTGTTGTATGAACACTGTGGTCTATTGATTGATTTGTTGTTTCTGTGTGTGGTTTCAGAGCATCTTCGCTCAGTTCCAGTTCAGCAGCGAGAAGGTCCTTCCGTCCGACGCGCTGCGCAGCGCTCTGGCCAAAACCTTCCAAGACGAGCAGCGTTTCCAGCTGGGCATCATGGACGACGCGGCCGAGTGTTTCGTAAGGCATCGCTTTACATCCCCGTCTCACTCATTTCGTTTTCTCTCCTCATAAGTTTCTTTCCGCTTTTGCTGATATCACGATATGCTTCCGTCTCATCTCCTTTCTTCTCATCTCGTCTCTCCTTTGGCTCTGTTTCTGCTCTACAGGCATTTCCTCTCTTCCTCTCACTCCCCCAACCCTTCTCTCGTCTCTCCTCAAGTCACCTTTCCCTGTTCTCGTTTTTGCTCTACTCTCTTGGAATCTGTCAACCTTGATCTTGAGAGTCTAGAGATGTTCCGTGTTGCATCGCGAGCGCGGCTGCTTGTGCACGTCCTTGCGCGGTTTGACTTGCAGTAGAAATAGAATCGTGAACTCCTGAGGCAGATGAAGTTGGACTCCCTCAAATATTTATGTGTTTTACTCTGTACGCAGAAAAAGTTTTGTTTTAGTGATGTTTCTGACGGGACATGTTGACATGTTTTTGATAACTATATTTGATTCAGAACGGCTTATTAATGGCATGCTCGCAGACTTCGATGCGAGTTTGCATAAAACGGACTACTAGACGAAAGTTATCTACAATTTTATATTCCTTATCTTTTATTTGCAGAATGGTGTAAGTGAATAAAACACAGATAAACAAACAAACAAATAAATTGTTCTAAAACCAAGTACTGTTTTAGGTACCCGACATGAAGGCTGTTCCAAATAGGAAAAAAATGCTTTATAAGATGTCAACACTGAAGAGGCAGCATTGCAAACAGTCTAGCGGCCCACAGGAAATAGTTTGGACACAATCCACACTAAAAATCTTCAGATTTCATTACATAACAAAATGTCTGACCAAGTGATAGACGCAAACAGATTATGCTGGAGATCTTCTTCCTTTTATTAATCATATTTGTTGTGACTTTCAAATAGCAGTACTGTCAAGTTTTGATTTAGAAGTACTTTCATCAAATTACAAATGATCTGTTTCATTCAACATGTGTGTGTGCTTTCTGTTTTGTGTGTGATTTAGAGTGTCAACATGTTAGCATCAGACCAGATGGTGGAATCAGTTGTGAGTCATAGCTGAGCCCTTTGTGTGCTTCATGTGAGGAACGTATGAGGCTGTTAACTGAGTCGCTGAGAATAAGTATGTGTTCTTGTATTTAAACAGCTACCCAGCTGACAATTTTAGGTTGTAAGAATGTTTCCCTAACGTTTCCGTTAAGGAATAAAAGTGTTCAAATGTTATTTTGAATGTTCCAGAAACATGCAAAACGTTTTTTAGACATATTAACGTTATTGCTTGGTTATAAGAACGTCATTAAAAAATTTTTTAATTCTGTAATTTTTAAAAACATTTCACAACTTTTTTAACAGCATTTTTAAAATATATGAAATGTAATGTTAAAAAACATTCTACTAACGTTACTTTAACTTTTTTGATAACTGAGAGAACTTGTCTTTTGATAACTCTTTGAGAGAATGTTCGCCAATGTTCTAAGAACGTTTCCTGTTAGCTGGGTAGATGAAGCACAGCGGAACAGAGCAAAACACAGTGGACTCAAGATAAGCTTTAAAAAATTTGACACAGTGTATTGAAAACGCAATGCTTAAGGTGTAAGCTAAAGACAGTCTTCTGTTGCTTGTTTATATGGTCCAGCAATTAAAAAGAGTGCAAACGGAACATTGACTCTGTGTATATGCCCCATCATGAGGCAGTTGCCTATGTACAGTAGACTGTAAGGCAGTACGATAGATTTGGAACAGAGCTGTAGATTTATGACTGTAAGATTCATAGGCTTTATGGCAGGTATATTGACTGGCCCTGTGGTAGCTGGAGATGAGCTTGGAGATCAGATCATTATATACGAGGATGCTTTCTGTAAGATCTTTCTCTACTCACCTCTTCACTCCTCTAATCCTCAGACCTGATTATTCAGCCGGACCTGATTAAGGACCATAGATTGTGTTTATCTCACATTTATGTCCCTAAAAGACACACCGCGTGAGCATCAATACAGATAATTGCTTTTAAGCAAATAAGCGATTGATCGATCATTCACGGGCGAGCGGCTGAGCTGTCCAATCTAGATAGCTCGCCGAGAGACCGTTTGATTGGCTCCGTCTTAAATACCCATCTATATGCATCCCGTACTGTCTGTGTCAGGGCTTTTCTGCCATAGATTTGTGAATGCAGCTGTGCTTACTCATAAGGTCACAAAAGACAGCATCATCAAAGCGTTATTTAGTTCAATTAGCACCTCGTCTGCAGTTCAGCGACAAAGGTTCGCTTCCGTCCCGGGAACATTATTTTTAGCTGAGGATCTGTTGAATGGAGCTGCCACCATTTCTGCGTTTGCCTGACTGCCGCATTTATGAGGCAGAGACGGGCACAGGGCCAAAACACTCGTCTTGCCATCCCTCTGCTCTCTGACAAGCCGACCCCTCTCCTCGCGCCCCAGACGCGGGTGGTACATTAGCGAAATGCCAGCTCTTCATTTCTGTGTCTCTCCTCTGCACATCTGCACTGCTGCATAAATAGCAGCGCTGTTATCTGAACAGGAAATAAAACGCTTTGTACGCTAATTTATTGTGTGACGCTCAACGACGAGCGCCTGGCATTTGGTGGCCAGCGTGATATTTTGTAGCGTAAGAAATTAGTTCATGAGAAAGCAGTTCATGAGACGGAGTTTGGTGAACTTTGAGTAGTTAAATGTGTTAGAGAGTAACTAACTAACTGAAAGTAGAACTAATTGTGAACAGTACTAAGTTAGCTATCGTCACATTACAGAAAAATTTAATTAAGGCAAGGTAATCTTATAATCAGTTTAAGGTAATCAAGACGTGGTTGGTTGTTTTGGTAACACTTTTTCAATGAATCATTATAGTTATTATTGTGATAAAACACAGTTTGGCTGTGTTCTGTTTCACAATTGAACAAACCCACGCAACAGTTTTTGTAACAATCTCACGCACTTTCAAACTGTCATATGTAGCGCTGGAAAGACAGATTCATTTTAGTCAATTGGTTTGTTCAGGCAATTCAATTGATTCACACTTATGCAAAGTTCCTGTGAGGCAGCTTGTGCCTTTAAAGTTGTATCAAAATATTTTGCAAGCTGTTCCTGTTCTATTCACTTACATACAATCAATTTAGACTGTTTTCCAGTTTTATTATTTATATTGTGTGTGAATTGTCATCTGTATTGTTTCTGGGCCAGATTGCGCTGCTGTGATTACATTTATCAGTTAGTTATAAATATATATATATATTCTCTGAATGATTTTGCAGCTCTAAATAGCTTTGCTGTCGTTAGCAACTATTTCTTAGTAACTTGCAGTGTATCTAACTACCTCTGCTAAAAGTGTTAGAGGTTTATAGAGTTTAAAAACACCCGGTTGGCTCTATGGGTGTTGCAGGCGCGGTCTGCGGCTGTAAGTGAGATGAAAGCCACAGAACGGGGGAGTTGATATATGGTCCTGTTCACCTCTTTTGCCTTCTCTCTCTCTCTCTCTCTCTCTCTCTCATTCTCTCTCTTGCCCTCTCCTGCTCTCTCTCCCCCTCGTTCACCCCGTATTCCTTTGTCAGGAACTTGCAGTGTGATCGATTGATTTTAAATTTGTTCAGCCAGGGAATCAAAAGGACTCTTATGAAAAATAGATGTGTTCTTCTCACTTGATCAGATTAACGTGAAGTGAGTGCTGACGGAGAGAAATGAATATGAGAGGGACCACACAGCTCCCCCCCTCAAACACACATACACAAACCCAAAGATGCTTTTGCTCTTTAATGGTACACACAAACAACCAGCATGTTGTTTTGCACTCGAACTCGCTGCTAAACATTTTGTTCCAGAATTATTTATCAGAGAAAGATCAAAGGACATATAAAGCAATGCACAAGCATCTCTGTTTTCACACACACACACACACACACACACTTACTTATCTATCTAAATAGGGACTTCCATAAACTTCTGTTTATTTTTATAAGCAGCTAGTTATAAATACTATAACCAACCCTAACCCACGCTCTAACCCTAACCCCAACAGAAAACTTCCTGTCCTTTCATCATGAAAACTGTTTTTTAGTGTTTTTACAAATGAGGACGTCCTCAAAAAGAGTATTTGTCAGGTTTTGTTGACTTTTGGGTACAATGTTCGTAATTGTCCCTAATATGTCCCCTTCACACACACACACACACACACACACACACACACACACATACTTACTGGAGGAGAGCCAGTAACCTGTGCGTTTCTTGTAGGAGAACCTTCTGATGAGGATTCACTTCCACATCTCGGACGAGACCAAGGAGGACATCTGTACGGCCAATCACTGCATCCCACACCAGAAATTTGCCATGACACTTTTCGAACAGGTTGGTGTTTGATTCTCGACGGGCTTTGGAATCATGAACCAGTTTTTATTCAGATTTTTGAACAAATGACTCTTAAGAGTCGGTTTCTTTGAGTCGGTTTCTTTGAGTCGGTTTCTTTGAGTCGGTTTCTTTGAGTCGGTTTCTTTGAGTCGGTTTCTTTGAATGAATCGGTCAAATGAGTCAAACGTGTTTTAAATTCAACAGTCAAGACGACTCGCTCACTTAATAAATTTTTTTAACTAAATTAATTAATCTAACTCAAGCACTGAAGTGCTAGTGAATATTAACATGGGTTGTACGTGAGGTTGTACGTTTATGTATTAGTTTCATGTTGTGTGTTCTCCCTCTTTGCAGTGTGTTTGTAACAATTGCGGAGCGACGTCAGATCCTCTCCCCTTTATTCAGATGGTGCACTACATCTCCACCACGTCTCTCTGGTAAGTGGAAGACCACGTTTTCACACCAGCATGCGTGTGTGGGCATCTCCGAGGGGCCACACTTGGTAAATAATTGAGAAGTCATTTAGCAGATGCTTATGTTCAGAGTGACATTTATTGCTGCATGAGGCACAATGGTGATGGCTTATGGATTACCCCAGAGGGTTCGAACCTACAACCTTCAGTTACCACCTCTCATTTCACTCTGTTGGGTCCAGTTTGCCTCCTGCTGGAAATATGATGGATTCTTTGGCAGTAAAGAGCAATCTGTTGGGACTTAGTGGGGTGTGTGAGCGTGTGCGCGGGTGGTTTAGTGCTGGAAATGTGCGATTGTGGCTCCTTTCTCGCTCTGATGTTGACGGAGGGGTTTTGATTTACACATCAGACAGGGATGTGAAGGTAAGCAGCCCGGCACACTGTATATCAGGTAAGTGAGTGACCAGCTTTAGCTTAATGCTGAAGCCAACCCGCTGGGCTGAAATGAGGCTCTATATCACAGGTTATTAGCTGTCATCACACATACCAGACCTGCGAGAGTAATCTGCTAGAGCTATGTACAGGAAACATACCCCCCCCCCACACACACATACACCTACTCATGCTGTTCTCCAGCCACGCAAGTGCATAGATTCCCACACACACGTACCATTCTTATTCTTAATTCTCATTCGTTGACATGTTACCTTTTCTGCTTCATCTTACCTACAATATATATACGTTGGTGTGTGTGTTGGTGTGTGTGTTGGTGTGTGTGTTGGTGTGTGTGTTGGTGTGTGTGTTGGTGTGCGTGTGTGTAGGTGTGTGTGTGTGTGTGTGTGTGTGTGTGTGTGTGTGTGTGTGTGTGTGAAGTTTAGGGTTACACTTACAGTACTCATGAATATTTTTCATTTTAGAATAATAGTAAACACAATAAAACTGTGAAATAACACAAATGTAACTTTGGGAATTATGTTGTGTGTGTGAATATATATTTTTTTCACACAAGTCATGCTCATTCTGTACATGTACTGTATGTAGCATCGCTTAGAACCTTCTGTTCTGTTTCATTCTGTGAGCTACACTGCGTGTTAGGCCCAGATAAGATCATTTCTCCTATGAGAAAGTGGACCACTCAGAGGACACAGTTAGGGTGTTACCCATTGCTCCCAGCGGCGATGTGCCCGCCCCCTTCATTATGTCCACACTGTAGGACATCGGGGGGGAAACTCCAGCAGTGTCTCTACCACCTGGAATTTTTCGGCACAATAAGGATTTCAGGGATGTAACAGTTTGATCCTCACTAACCTTTATTGCACAATTCTGCTTTGTTTCAGTGTTTAGTTTCCTAATGGAATTCTGCAAATCAGGACACGTGCCATGTGTAAATGCAACCGCAAAAGTGCAATTCAATGCATCATTTATGTTGCATTTTCTCATATTTGCATGCAGGTTCTGAAAGCGAGGTCGTGGTGGATGTAGCACATCTGGCATACGTTGACCTAGCCTACTTTGTAGGATTGTACAGAACTTCCTTGCAGACCAAAATACCTGAACAGACCGGATGATAAGGAACTATTTTTTTAAGTTAGAGTTTTGGCCTTTATATGGCTTTATTTGATAGGACAGTGGAGTGGATGAATTTGAACTTGGCCAGAACTTGAGTCGCCGGAAGCGCTATGGCACAGTATGTCAGCAGAGACTATCGGCTCCGACAGATAGAGAACAGTTTAAGCCCTTTATACAATTACAAAAAAGTCGACTTCACAACATCACATCAGCTATAACAGAACACAATATTTTAGGTGTATACGTATTTTCTTGCCGAAAAAATCTTTTCGGCAGAACACACAATTTCAACAAGTAGATTTTAAGTCTTTTTTGCTTTGAATTGCAGTTAGCCTTTAACATTTCATGCACATACAGTGTTTGCTCTGTGCGGAAACATGCACACATACATTGTCCTCTTTCATGCACACTCGCTCCGCAGTGTATCATATGTATTGCCACAGGGTACACTGTGTTCCATCTCTCCTGGATGCTTGTACCTCGTACATCTTAAAATTCTAATATGACAGCATTAGTGTGAACATACACATGGTCTCAGTAGGAAGCTATGTCCACATGCATAAACACACACACAAACACACACAAGAAACAATGGCTTTTGCGTTATAATATGCGCTACTCAACTCACTAACTCAGTGTTTTTCATTTCAAAACAAAGCTACTAAATCAGACTCGCACCTATCACGGAAAACAATGAAACTTGTAGGTCTGGATTTATTTATTTTGCCTCTCTTGTTCAAAACAGATTGAACAGGTTTATCTTTACTGCAGGACCTGCATTTATCATTTTGAAAGAACTGATTTACAATCCTACACTATAAACAACTCATCTACCAGAGCACGGCACACTCAGGATGCTTCCTCCAAATGATACAACTTGTTATCATGTATATAATTCATTTGAGGGTTTGTTTTCATTGTTTACCGGGTCAAATCTGCATTGAATTGAATTGGTGTAATTTGGTGAAAACACACAGCATGCTTTTTAATTTTCCATTAATGTGTATAATTATATACTGTTTTCCCACACAGTGTTTCTGGCTGATCTTTTGTTTGTTCTCTTCTATAACCCCACGATCCCGGCAAGAAAGCTACTGTAATTACATAATATCTCCAAGATAAATCAATGTTTCATGCTGAAGGGCCATTTTTACTTTTTTTGTAAGGGATAATGTACAGTTAGAAGGTCATTATTGCAAAAAACAAAACCTTATGTTTGGGTTTTTAAAAAGGTATTTTGTGTGTTTATCACCCTGTTACTATTGACAGAGTTTTGCAATAATGACCAGCATATTAAAAACGGCTCAATCAGTATCTGTTGTCATGGTAATATGAGAGATGGATTCTATTGCACGTATAATTGTGAAGTAGCAACAGTAAAACAGATCGGAAATTTTCATGCAATTCACAAATCGACCATAAATCATGCAAAATGTTCGATTCACTGTGCGAATGAGAATATTGCTAAGATTTATGCTCACGGTGATGCAAAGAATCTGATAGTTGGAGGAAAATGCTGGAATAAAGGCAAAAATGACAATGTCAGCCACCCTCCTAAGAGCGTTATTAATGTGTTGAATATGATGAGCTGTGAGATTATCAACACCGCATGCAAAACACTCTGAAGAGCAATTCAAGGTCAGACTCGTTGTTTCAATACTTTAACTCAATCGTAACTTCAGCTGTAACCGTAACTTTTGCCTCTCTACCGCCATCTCTGTTTGAAACATACAATTGCAAGTTACATGTGGAGGTTATTTTTTAAAGCTGCAATCTGTAACTTTTGCCTCTCTGGCGCCATCTCTGTTTTAATGTAAAAAATGCAAGTTGCTTGCATAGATATGTTCTTAACGTAGACAACACGTTTACATTCAAAGCAACTGTCGTAAGAAGAAGCTACAAATGCTTCAGCGTCCTCAGCACCCACACATGCGATACTGTAGCCAGATCTTCTTCTTTCTGTTTACAGACGTGACAGTAAAATTGATTTCCTGCGAAATCAGACCTGACAGCTCAAACACTAAATCCTAATTATAAAATTAATATTGCCAGTCGGAGTAAGGTAATGAGACCATTCTGAATACTATTTACTGTGCTTAATACTGTAAATGTTTTATGTACTTGCTCAGTGATTTTTGTTCATTTTTAACCAATAAACGTTACACATTGCAGCTTTAAATTATGGGACTACAGTACTGCCAATTATTGCTTGATATTAAATGCATTTTTTGTGGAAATTATGTTAAACGCTGTGTTAACCAAAAATACAATTTGAATGGAAACTTCCATCAAAACCAAAGTTCAGCTACCGTACATGTGCAATAGTGTCATTTTACGTAATACATTTAAATGCGAGAGGGACAATGAGTGTTTGACCCTTTCTGTCAATACAATAATAATAATGGCTGTACAATGCAAGCACCATAAAGTATGTAAATATATTAATATGGTATTAAAATATACCATTATAGCCTAACAGCCTAACATTTTATACAGTATGCAAAGTATGTGACTTTTTCCTGACCTGAAAAAAAAACTGAAGGCCCCTACCCTAAAAAAGTGTTAGTATGTGATTTTTAGTATGACCATTGTGTCCTATTAAAGCTCATTAAATAATGCTGAAAGTGAGACAGAGGGCTGACCTGTCTATCTCATCTAAATTAATTGTATAGGTTCTCTTTAGCCCTCAAGCGGCTGTCTTGGCACATTTCATCCTCATGAGCATATGCTGACAGACAGGCTATGGCTGCAGATACGCAGCATGTCAAATGGATGCTATCACGCTTAGCTTAAGGAAACGTTAGCCACTAAAGTGCGCCGATTTCCGCGCAGGCCTGCGGCTCCTGTCCTGACAGGGAGAGAGAACAGAGAAAGTGCGCTGCTACATTAGTTTCTAGCGTCTTCTAGGGAATAGTAATCTACCGAAGACAAATAACGTTTCATCTTTGGATGGACTTTATATGGGTTTTAATCATAATTTTATTCCTTAGACTGAGCTGTGTTTAGCAGCCCTCGGGAGCCGGAGCGAATTGACTGCGGTGTTTGCAATTTAGTTTCGTAAGGGGACGTCTTAAAACTCCCCAATAAATAAATAAAATGCATAAGGGATAATGTACAGTCAGCTGGTCCTGTATAGCCCTGAGGGGGGTTGTTTCGCAATAATGGCTTATTGCGCGTGACTGTACGTTTTACGGAATATTGCACAGCTACTTACCAAATAAAACATTTTAAAAAAGGGCTGTAAAATATTCAGATTGACTGTGAAGAAGAGAACACGGAGTAATTCTGATATAAAAACGGTACACCTATGCAGAAATTAGGTTGCCTGGGGCAACGGTCAATACGGTCACAGGTCGTTGTGTGCGAATATCATGTCAACGCGATCTGTTATTATATAATGTAATATGGAGGTTTAATAAACACATAAAGGGATGATTGGTTGCGTTGAAGTGTGTTCAGCTATAATGTATGTAAATGTATGTGTGTATATCACGTCAGTATGTTTACACTGGTGCTTGAGGACACGTCTGTCTCTTGTTCCCTCTGCTGCAGTAACCAAGCCGTGCGAATGCTGGAGTGTAAGGACAAGCCGACGCCCGACATGTTTGGAGAGCTTCTCCGCAACGCCAGCACCATGGGCGACCTGCGGAACTGTCCGGTGAGCGCACACGCGCATTTAACCATATTATTTAAAGGCGCAGATTTGACTTAAATCGTCATTTTAAAAAAACAAAATACATTCTGTTTATTTTCTAGTGTTTTCCCGTTAGTCTTTAGCAATATTGCCAGAATGTTTGCTCGACCGTAAATAAAAACAGACCCCGTTTAATTTTTTAAGATGTGTTCTTGGCCGCACTATTGAAATGATTAATAGCCTCACATTGTTCTGAAGAGAACATATTTGTTAACCACATCAAAATCCAACACCTCTGGGGACATTTACACAGGATGTGAAGGTACATGTGTACATACGGCGAAAAAATAAAAACAGTGCAGACAAAATGAACAAACATGTTTTGTGTGAACGGCCCATTTCTGTGCTCTGAAATAACTTTTCTTTTTGCTGACAAACAAAGCTGCGCTGGTGGAAAAATATAAACTGTTAATATCATAACCTAATAAAAGTGCATTATGAATGCCAATTCATGATGTCTTTAAATTTAGAATGTGTACAGGTCTGTGTGTGTGTGTGTGCTTGGTAAGTATGATCTGATTTTGCCTACAAATGTGATTTTTACCTACATTAAGTGATCCAAAAACGTTTCCATAACCTCTTTTTAAGGCGCATACACACACTTCAGACTTCACACAATGCTATTAAGACTGTCTGTTCTTTGCCTTTGGAGATAAGCAGCTTGTTCCAGTACTGTTTTTTGCTCTTTCCTCTCTGCGGACAACAGACCCCCAACACACCCACACCCACACACACACTGTGTCCTGCTTTATTACACATCAGCTGTTGATCAGCCCATACCACACACAGTACAACCCTCACCCCCCACCCATCACAGCATGCAGCTTTTTCATCATCCCAAACACACTCCAGCTCCGTCGGGCGTTCTAACAGAGAATTCAATGTCAGCAGCTTTGGAATCTGCTCCGTCTCGAATCAGCAAAATGAATCAGAATTCTGTTTGGCTGAGATCCGTGACTTCATTTCCAGTCATTTTTTTTTGGAATACAGTTGATTCTATGAAATGGTTTTATTAAAATGCATCAGAGCCCTGAGGTCTCTGTCGTCGTTGCTTTTTAGGAGCTTAGTTGTCTGGCCTGAAAGCATGTGTTTGTCTGGATTCTGGGCGCTCGGCGGGACAGACTGTGGTTCGGAGCTGACAAAGATCTCTGTTGGGACATTGTGCGTCTGTCCCAAATCTCAGCAGTGCTGCTGCCGCTGTCTGTTGATTGGCTGCTTCTGTGGGTGTGTTTTTTGTGTGTGCGCGCGTTTGTCTGGGATGGAGTGACTGAGGCACAGAGAGAGAGAGAGAGAGATACTTGGAGCTCTATGGTCAGTTCTGAGAACTGGGTTCTTTGTCTAATCCCTTCCTGTCCAGATCTGGTGCCAGCCTGGTGCCGCCCCACTGCCTGCGCTCTTTCTCTGTGACACAAAAGCAGTGCCCGGCGGGTTTTGAATGCAGAAGGAACGGGTCAGGCTGGCAGCGGTGCTCCTCGCTAGAGCCTCCTGTTTTCGGTTCGACGCTGCCAAAGTTGCTCAGCAGAGGGCTGTGATTCAAAGAGCCCTGCTAGGACATTGGGTGCTGAACATAAGGCCCTGCTGGAGCGTGTAACTGTCTTTGAAGACTCCTTTCATGTGTCTTTAACCTTCTTTCAAACCCACGCATGTGATAAAGATCATCGTTAGGATGTCCGGAACGATGGGGGCCATGATGTAATTTTCCAGTCTGTCTTTATCCTCAAACATACAGTCATACAAAACAACACAATTTTGAATGTTGGCTATGCCAGTGAATAGGTCGAACAGCTCTTTTATCAAAAAAAGAAAAAATTCGGTCAGACTCATTCCTTCACACTCTCATTTACATTTATGCAACTAACAGTACATTCAAGTACATTTTGTCAGTGCATGTGTTCCCTGGGAATCGAACTCACAACCTTTCTGTTGCTAACACAATGCTTTACCAACTGAGCTACAGGAACACTCCATTAAAATGGCTATAAGGAGCTTCTAATTTCTACTTATGCCATAAAAATTATGCATATATTCATAATTAATGGTATTCATATCATTCATTGTTGAATAATATATTAGTTTCTCGGTTGTCGGTAGTGCTTGATGGTTTTAGACCGTGTGTGTAATGATGGCATTTGTGTGTCCAGCCCCTTCCAAAATAAAAGTCATTGTTTCGCAGATGTAGCCCCATAACATCTTTATTTTGATATCACACACCACCAGAGAAATACACACAACACCGAGCTAAACTCTCTCTTTGTGTGTTTCAGAGTAACTGCGGTGAGATGCTGCGGATCAGACGGGTTCTGATGAACTGCCCGGAGATCATCAGCATCGGACTGGTGTGGGACTCGGACCACTCAGATCTGGCTGAAGACGTCATCCACAGCCTGGGCACGTGCCTGCGTCTGGGTGATGTAAGACTCCCAGACAACATGCTCCTATTGTTCTTCCTGT
>JAZGTJ010010579.1:0-17922 GCA_036877575.1 Botia almorhae
ACAAAGGTGTTGCTCTTTGTGGCACATATTTTTAGTGCTCCTGTAACATTTGCTGATCCAGTTGCCATGAGAATGCACTAACTAACAGACCAAGAACAGTCAAGTAAATACAAGCTTTATTCTTTTAATGGAAGTTGTCTCTTTATTCCTTTAAGCTTCTGATGCGTCATTAAATCATTGTCTAAATCTGCTTTTAATGAGTAATTTGCTTATTATACAGTTCTTTCAAGTCTCTCTTAGGCTATTAATTTAGATGTCATAAAACCATCTGTATTAGATTTACTAATGGATACACTTTTTGTTATTAGTCAAATGTGCGTACAAAAAGAGCATCTATTAGGTGAATATAAACAATTTATTCCGTGTTATACTTTGGTCAGACCAGAGATTTATAAAATGTATAAAAGTCAAAACGTGCCATTAATTATGACGTCATGAAACGTTTGGGTAAATCCAATAATAATGTACTTTCGCCTTTCATCTGCATATTACGACAGAGCCGTATTGACCCACCAGATGTCGCACTGTATACGCCTTGCCATCCGCTGAACTAATATGCTCGTTAAACCATCATTATGTACGAAATGCATAGTTTGTGGCTGATTAAATCTTTGTAATAGTGAATACAATGACTACAAAACTGTGTAATACTTGGCTACTGCTGATATGTTTGTGTAAAAAATATGTTGATTGATGTTGGTTGATTGCTTTTTATTGTCATTTACTAGCGTCGATTTTTGAGTAATGAGGGTTCAATATGAAATTCAACTTTTTAAAAAATACAAATCATAATATAAACACAATGAACACGGGTTAGAGCGGCTGAGAGGAATAAAGACCTGAAGTCTACAAACTTTCGGATTGTTGCGTAAATTAACCAAAACTGGGATACTTTGTGTTCTACAAACGTTTGAGCGCTTTTTCCGTACCAGGAATTTATTTTGAGTACTTTTGTCAAGAAAGGTACACTTAAACAAAAACTGTTAGTGTAGTAAATACACAAACGTTGAAACAGTGGTCAAAACAATGACACTTGACATACGCGACAATAATGACATACGTAAACAGTTCGTTGATACACCGCAACTGTTTAAATAAATTTAACACGCTTTCGCACTTGGCACTATTTCAAATAACGAAATATGTTTCTGGAAATACTTATATCCGTCAAAAATCTAATATACAAATCTGAGTATAAAAATATAATTTTTGAGCGTCATCCGATGCTTTTCCATTAAAACAGAACAGTCAGTCAGCACGTCGAACAGTACTGAAAATGCAATGCTTTCTTGACAGAATTAAGCCTACATTTTTTCCTATAATGTCTTTAACAGAATGCGCAAAAACGGTCACATGCTTGAATCGGTGTGCATTTCCAGAGACAAATGATCCAATACAAATAAATTATTTCAATGAACACTTTAAGGCTTTTCTTACAGAAAATAAAGATACATTTGAGTCTGTTCATGGGATGCCCACATAGTGATGCTGTAGCTGCAGTCTCAGCTGAAGTGTGAAATCCCGAGCGGATGGAAAGAGTCTCTGTCCAGCAGCCAAGAGCCAATGTGAACAAGCATGTTTGAGTACCAGTGGACGCCGTCCTCCTGCAAAGTGACGTTTGAATCACGAGCCGGAAAAAGCCACGTCATCAACTTGTGACTTAATCGGACCGGTGCAAAAGCCAAATGCGCCCATCTGTGATTCTCTATAACCGCGTAGCAGGAAACCAGCACCTGATCCACTATGATGGTTCCGTGCGCGGTGACCGGTGCATAAGAGCCTTCGTATTCTTCACTGTAAATCCTCTTGACAGTTACGCTTTTAAGGGTCTCGTGTGATGAACCCTCGGAAACCAAAACCTTATCTCCAGGTTTCACGTTGCTGGCAAACGTTGCTCTCATACCTGAAATAGTTGAACCGTTCCCAATGAAGACAAGGTGCGCTGCGGTGAGGGTGAGCTTTTTTAAAGGCTCTGACGTCTCAATGACGAGAAACTGTCTTCTGGTAGTCGAATCGTGGTCCATAAACATAATGAAGTCGCTAAATAAGACATTCCCCATCTCGTCCGCGGCTAAAACTCGGTCTCCCGCTTTAAGATCTTTGATACGTTTCCTCCTTCCATCGGCAAGCGTGACCGCAGCAGACCCAGGAAAGCATCCCCCCGATTTGGCAGCGATTGAATTTTCTGGAAAAAGAGAAATTAAAGCTAACAATTATACAACGAACGTAAAAGCAGTAATGAATTGAATTCTTTTCTTTAGCACTTGGCAGTAAATGAATCCATTGACAGGTTTGACATGATGGTGCTGAATTGGAAATGCTCCAGACTTGTTTTGAGACCGTCATAAAGAAAAGTGCTGAAAGAGGCCGTCTGGGTTCTGAATTAACACAAAGTGATCAGGCATTGTCATTTAAATTAAGCCTGGGCTTTGCTTTTCCCTGATCCCGTTAGTTTTGTGTAACTGTTTGCACAGGCGCAGAAAGTGACAATTCGCCTAGCGTATCTTCACATGCAACTGAGCAAGCTGCTCTGTTGAACATCACTACCGGATGTTTATTTTAATCGAACCCTTGTGAAAGTTGCTTTGTCACTGTAATCAGACAGTGCACCCCCTCCCTTTAATATTAATACTGTTTTAGTAATTATTTTAATACTTGTTTTTTCTCAACTATAAAGAGTTACTCTTTTGCTCCGATGTTCTTAGATCCGTTAACACACTGCAATAGAGACTGAATTTTAAATTGTGCCTTTAGAAACACGGTTGCAAGTTCAGAGCTGAGGGTTCCGGCCGTTTAATTGTGTTAAACACAGTCATGGATAGAATTGCGCTCACCTGCTTTGACAGAGCAATGTATGTGGGCTTTAGATTCGTAGTAGACCCAGTCAAATCCTGCTTCCACTGCGAGTCTTGAAAGCATCCCATACTTGCTTTTATCCCTATCGGAGGTAGTTATATCCACGGCTCGTCCCTCGTAGTGCAAAGATTCTTCGAAATGGTGACCGTCCTCATCCCATCCTTCCGTGACGCGCAGTTTAACACCCGGCCACTGGTTCATGACGGATATCGCCAGCGCATTCAGCTTGTCCTTACAGCGCTAAAGAGAAACAGTTTGTCAAACATCACAATACTTAATATTAAATACGTAAAATTCTGTAACTTTTTTAAATGTTCCACTAACAAATAAAGAATAACGTTTTGTATGATATATAACGATAAAAACGTTCTACTGTATGAACTTTTTGATAACTTTGAGAGAACGTTTGGAAAACATTTGATGACGTTCTGAGAACGTTCCTTCATAGCGATCGTGCGTTGTGGATATGGTTTGTTACCATTAATCCAGATCACAGACTCCAGACTGATCGACCGAAAACTTAAAGTAGAAAATGTAAGGTTCTTTCAGCTGGTGCAACAGCAATCAACTAAATAGACGTTGTCATCAATGACACGCATGAATGATGGCTGCTGATGTATAGATTTATTGTATGTCAGATACCTGCAGTTATTTCACGGTTCGCCGCAAACGAGTCATTCAGAGCACCTTAATCGGAAAAAACAGCCACGCAGCTGATTGAAGCGCAATAAAAACGCGCTCACTGCGGGCACCGGTCATTTTCAATAATAGACGCGAAACATCAGTGGCAGATATTATCTCTGACCCATATTTTCTAGTCCTCAATGCAAGCAGGTCTTGCAGAGAAGACCTGTTAAAACACAGAAACGCAGGTGTGATCCTGAGGAAGAAACATTAATTGATAGCGCGCACCAGAGGAAAAATATTACGCAACAGTCTGAGGCTTCACCTACTTAGTGCGGAGGGGGAGTGTTTCTATTATTTAATTATGTTATTAACCGTTTGAAAAAGAACATCGCTGAATGCATTGTTGCAAAACCCTGACACCACATTTTGCGCAAGGTGTACGTTTTGCACAAATCTTTCTTGTACCCTAGGCAAAGAATGCTTTTCTTTAAATAGAACTGAACATTATGAATATTTGGTTATGCTGTCGTGTAGTTAAACGCCGGTGTAGAATCTGTTAAACTTAGTTGTACCGCGAGCTGTCAGTCTCCATGTGCCTGGACGCTTACGGCTGTGCAGTTACGCACACATGATTTCATACCTGTGTCATCAGTCTGTCAGCATTTGTGTTTTCCTCGTCCTTAAAGATGATGTCGGGATTGTAATTTGGAATCAATTCCTTAAATCTCTCAGAATTCCTTGTAATTTTGCCTTCGTATTTGCCGCTGGCTCCAAGGGTTTTCTCGGCAACGTTGGGAATGAATTGCTTGTAAGCCAACGGTGTTAATTTCTTTGGATGTCTGCGTTTTCCATAACCTCTACCAGGACCGCAGGCTAATCCACAAGGCGTTAGAAACAGGTAAATAAAACACAGAAAAATAATTTGCTTCAGACGCAGTCTTAATTCCATGACGTTAAATAATCTCTTCGTTTGTTTAAAGTTTTGTCACTTATGGTTCTGACGGTCCACAGGATCTTTTTGCGCGTACCGGATGGATGCTACCCAACGACCACTACCGAAGCAGGTGCAATAACGACCGCTCTCGATAGCCACTGAGTGAGCACATTGGAGGTTGGCTGTCACAGCTAAGTGGGAGACGAAAGAGCGACTTAGTTTAGTCGTAGGAGGTCGGGTCAGACGTTTATGTGTAGAGGCAGTCGTCTACCCATATGAATTACAGCGCAAATCTTTGGCAGGGGGAGGGAGTCTGTTGACTCGACGGAGTAACTATGATGCCAGCCCAGCAAATACCCTCCACACCTCCCTAATTTTTAGAGAAATGACACAAATGTATGATGGTAAACTTTTACAGCAAATTCAAATGTTTAACATAACTACAAATATTAAAGTAGCGCAGGATCAATATAAAACGTTAAAAGTACGACGATCTGTTTGTGTTTTGCTGCCTATGGATGATAAATTAATAGAAATTAATTAATTCAAGGCTAATTTAAAACCACAAAGAGCGCTTTACGTGAGTCAGTAGTTAGACCCTGCAATGCTGCGTCTTGATTCCTTACAAAATGACTAACAATGTTTAATGTTTATTAGTCAGAGATTTCTCTTCAGTGCTGGTGTCGAGCTCACAAAAGCACGACTAATCATTAGTTACTTAGCATCTAAAAGCTGCTCTCAAGCTGAGAGTGATGTACATGATGACTTTGGGTATTTTTGCTGGAACTAGTTTTTAATTTTTGGCATTTGTCTTTGGTAGGGCCAACTTAGACTATTGTAAGTCGAGTCATTACTGTCCTGTTATAGTTCAGATTCTGTGTTGATGGCTTAGGTGAAATCTTTCAAGCTCCACGGATGTACTTTCTTGTTCTGATATACCAGAACATAAACATAGCAGGCCTGCCTGATAATGTCATGTACTGTCTTTAGACATGTAATGTCATTTTTAAATGTATCTGTTTATCACATTTTTTATTAGATTTTTTAACTTTTAAGGAGTTTTGTTTGTGGATTCATGTAGGTATGAATGGAACATCTCCGAATTTATAACACCTACCTGGTTTGGGCTTTCAAGGACTTCTGAAAATTGGCATGTGAGTGAGCAAAAACTCACCCTCCTGCCAGTCTGGGGATTGACCCACAGTTGACTCGGTTACACTTGAAACCACTGCTAAACTTATCCCACTCTGTCTTGTGAATTAATTGGCTGGGTTAAGTAATAAAACATTTTGAGTTTCAGGTGTAAAATTATGGTGTTAAATAATTACATTGTGTTGTCTTTTGCTGAAACATACACGTATTTAAAAATATATGTATACATGGACTCAATGTTTTTATCAGATCTTTATATAAAAGAATTAGGATTTATTAACCCTATTTACAGGTGTTTACACTTGTAGGTGAGCTACAAGTGTACCTGTAGCTCAGTTGGTAGAGCATTAGGTTAGCAGCGCAGAAGTTGTTGGTTCGGTTGCTAGGGAATACTAATAAATACTTTGTATACTGATAAATACCTACTGTATACTCACTGTAAGTCATTTTGGATGAAGCATCTGTAAAATGCTTGTCATTAAATCTTTTCAATAATAAAGCATTATAAGACGCCTGCTTTCTATGGACGAGGTGACCTCAACTTTACAAAAGCCCAATCTGTGAGATGAAACCATCTTTGCATTTAATTTAGATGGTATGAAGGCAAAACAGGGTGGCTTACATCATTTGCCCGGCTGTCCTGGCAACCAGTGCGAGACATGCAGAGTAAGACATGCTTTTAGTAAATGGACGCAGGGGTCACGCTCTTTAAAGTTGTGACTGAATTCTCAGCTTCCTTTGAAAAAAGCTTTCCTTTCAATGTTTGGAATTAAAGAGTTACAGTATGTACAGACATAATTCCATCCTACTGATTAATTAATCAGCTGATGCATTTGATAAAAATTATCAACATGGGCTGATTTTCATTGTTTCAATTGTTTCATTTAGCGGACGCTTTTATCCAAAGCGACTTACATTGCATTATACGATACATTATATAGAGATGTGCAATTCCTGCGATCGAACCCATGACCTTGGCATTGTTAACTCCATGCTCTAACCACTGAGCTACAGTAACAACAAACAGTATCTATGTGCAATTCCTGGGATCGAACCCATGACCTTGGCATTGTTAACTCCATGCTCTAACCACTGAGCTACAGTAACAACAAACAGTATCTATGTGCAATTCGTGGGATCGAACCCATGACCTTGGCGTTGTTAACGCCATGCTCTAACCACTGAGCTACAGTAACAATTTAAATGTTAATATTATGTGAGGTAAACATCTGTAATGCTGGCAAGTGCTAATGGCTGACAAAATGCTGAATTAAATAGAAACTAAACTAAAGGACAAATTTTTTTTTTAATTGTTTGTTCAACATTGGTCACCTATAGACACTGAATGCAGAAAATTCCCTGGAAAACCCTGCATCAGTTGTTTCATGATTTACTGGAATGCTCGGTGGTGACCATCCATCTGGTCATGTCCTGAAAGGTCTACTCTAACCACTTTCATTAGCCCTTTAAAATACCTGTGGACAGATGGGTCACTGGACCAGTTAAGCTGTTTCAGATATGGTTTATTCTAGTCAGTCACAAAGGCAAAAGGCCATTTGCATCCACAGGAAATACCTGGCTTTGCTAATGGGAGGCCTCCTTTTAAAGTTTTGACTGGCTGTTGTAAAAGTTATAGCTTTACAATATCTGTTGAAGACTTGTGATGGTTTCTGACATTGGAATTTGGTTTTGTGTGATGAATGTTTTTGTGAGTGGCGATGAATTAAATATGTCATCGAGTTCTTGAAAGCATCAGTTAGGGTCGGATGAAACTTAAACTTTTAATCAGTGATATTTTGCTTTGTGCTTTGTTCCAATTTTGTACCAAAAGTCTGCTAATAATTGTAGCATTTTATATTCATTTTTACCAGTCAGTGTGAAATAAAAAATACAACCACTAAACAAATGCAATTTTAATGGAAAAAGTAAAGACTGGATCATCTTTGGGGGGGTCAGTGAAATTTGAACTACTGGATCACAGGACCTAAAAACAATCCACGATCTTGAGTTCTGTAAGTAAAATTTATAGTTATTCTCAAACCGTTGCAATCAGCGAACTGTCTTCATTGTACCTGAAGAATGCCAGTGTGTTTGTGAACAGGAAGTGTTGAAACTGAAGCCGTGTTGGTGAATCAGCATACATACCATATCAATTCATTTCACCTGGCACGCAGGCTCACTGTTCTCCTGCCAAAGCGGGTCTCACCACTAATGAACACTCTGATGCCAATAAAGGCCTCTAATTCACTCATCTTTCTACCGGCGTCACGCAGGTGACTCAGTGGCATAAAAAACAGAGAATTAAAGTGCTGCATTATCCTGTCATTTTCTTTACATTTGTCTCTATGGATTTCATAAAAAACATTAGAGGAAAAAATACACAGCATGTGCATTTGGCTGACATATCGTAAGCGACATACAATGCAGTCAAGGTTTGTTAGGTGAGGTACAGAAACAGATTTTGAATATTAAGATTTTGTATCTTTTTGTATGAGTTGTATGATGAGCACACACATCACATTATTAGATAGATTATCATTACATCAGCATGCCGTGTCAAGATTATTATTATCCCTAAAATGTTTCTACCTAAGTAAAAGAATCATAATCCGTGCCTTGTCCTGTTTTAATCCCAGCCAGTTTTTATTAAATGAAACATACAATCAAACATTAATTGGATTGAGGTGCTATCTGAGAATTTCCTCTCCCACCCCTCAGGCCCGGAGGTTCTGGAGTTGAGGTTAGCACAGGAAAGCAGTTACTATATTCGCATGTCTCAGTAATTGAGAACCCTGCTCGGCAGCCCATAGTGGCCTCTTAGACAAATGTGTCCGATACTTCCTAATTATTTGGTGAGACATCGAGCAATATATACCTGAATGAATAAAAACCTCAAGAAACAGTAGGTCTCTTTACCATGAATGCCATTGCTTTTCACTCAACAATGAACAGAGATTTTGTTCCACTGGATATGCTGTCACTCACTTCCTGCAGTAATTATTAGGACCTTATAATAAATAAACTTGACCACAGTGTCCTTCACTCTCCGTTCATACTTCACAGCATTTTGAGCACTTGCAATCTTGCGGCTCTTTTAAGCGCTTGCTCCCTTACTATACATCTAAAGTGGAGACACAAAGTTGCTCACTAAAATCTGGCTTCAGGCTTGTGGTAAAGTCACAGAGAAGTTTTATTGAATCATCTATTATATTTGGAAATTACATTAATATGAAGTGACTTTTTTCTTAGCCTCTGTGGTATTCTTTGAATTAAGAGCGCTCATAGCAGAACAATAAATGGACAAGTAAATACATTGGTCTGTTTCTTTCAAAGAAGAGGCTTTCCATTAGATGTAATTTTTATCAATCAGTTCTTCAGGGTGTGGAGCGGATCGATGGTCTGTAGCTATGGCAACCAGAGGAAAGTGATGGGTAATTCCACAAGGTGAGGGGAAAGATCTTGTGAGGTGGCAAAGAGAGACAGATCGATAGTGCCGAGAGAATAAATGTGAATCCTCGAGTCTGTCTGCCCTGAGTCATGTCTTCTCTCAGGATAGCCACACCAAATTGTTACAATTTTTATGCAAAAATTGATTTATAATGTTTTATGTAATTTTTGGTGTAAATGTGTAATAGTTTGACTATAATATGACAACTAATGTGCAGTCAGTTGGATATCAGAGTGTGAAGTGCCACACAAAACATGAAATTAGCAGGAACCTGTTTGCCAAATAGTCAATTATACAGTTTGCAGTCATTACTTAAAAATTGGCATACTTCACAATGACCAGTCAAAATCAAGTAAGCCATGTAATAACCTTTGTTGTTTTGTAGCACTTCGTTCAAATTCTGTCCTGTATAGAGTTTAGATGCTTTAATAGTACAGAAATAGTTTTTGAAGTGGCATTCAATTTCATTGCACATTTTGTAGTTAAGTGAACAGTGTACTTTTTGCTTTCCACATTGAAAACGAGTCACAGATCTCCTGACCTCTCCAGATGAATGTGGTGTTTTCCTTCTAATTATAAGCAACAGGGAAAGAAGATTACAACTGAAGGAGGAATGCTAGAAATTCTCCAATGTGAGTTTAAACCAATGCGTTAAGCTTTTATGGTGTGATGGTTTTACTTTATTCTCCCAATACCAAAACTCTGTGGAGGCTTGTTACCAAAGATTCCATGTTGATCAATATCTAATTACTTACAATCACAGTTTGGTTAATCATCACCTGCCTCATATTGTTACTGTTTTGCTACTATTAGACAGAACAGGCAGAGAAATGTCCACCTAAAGCAATAGTTATGCTAAAGCCCACTCAAAGTTGTCACCGACTTCAGTGTTAAGATTAACTGTTAGAGGGGTGTGGTTAATGACACTGGCTCCGCCCAAGATGTCAGATTGACATCATCAGAGAAAGTCTGCCAGAGGGGAAGTACATTGTCAGATTTTGATGAAGATTACAAGATTGCGAGGGCACAAGAATTAATTGTGCATGGATAAATCATTTATAATAAACACTGCAATATTTCATTAAAACAAGCATAGTACATTTTTATTTCAAATGACATTTTAGTAGACAGATGATTATAATAGCACATTTTTAGTACTGATAAATCTTTAGTAGGCTACCTTGAAGGTAAATCATCTTAACTTTGCCAGCCATACTGTATATCAGTATTTATAAATAACTTTAAGATTATTAAATCTTTGGACATACAAAAAACTGCAATTAACATAAGATGAATCACCTGACAGTGATTGAAAAACAGGATGCAACTGTAAACTGAATTCACATTATAAACGTATCCGTCTGTCTTTATTCATAGACATTAAATGAATCCCATTGAAATCTACCTGTACCCGGCACTAATGCATCCCTTTCTTAAGACATAAAGATCTTACAATGGAGTCAAAGACCACAACACTGAGCCATGTTGAGTCTTGCTTTGTCTATCTGGGGCAGACGCCAGCAAAGGAACCTAAGAAATTACATCTAGCCTAAAGAAAACAAAATGGAGAGGAAGAAGCCAAAGGGACAAACCGTTTTCTCCACTATGGCTGAGCTTAGTGTACTTTTCTTCATTTTATCATTGGTACTACACTGTCTGAACAAATGGCCTTTCACTGCAGCAGAACCTTCTAGAGTTTATCAACTGTACCCCAGTGACAAGCATGTTTTATGACATTGTACCATCATAACACAATACATACAGTATATCCCATATGGGGCTTAACCATTTTTAAAGATGCAGCTGTTTACATGCTGCATGCACATATTTTAAAAATAAGGAGAGATGTTGTGCTTAAATTAATTTTTGTCACGGTCGTCCTATGTATGCTTAAGGTAACGGTCAGCCTGTGACATTTGTATCTAGTAACAACAGAAATAACTAGCTGCGATAAATCTGGAAGACTTCCGTGCAGTAGTAAGCTGCTTGTTTTGCAATGTCAAGCAAACAAAAATAACAGCAGTGTAGAATTTGCAGATCATGTGTAATTAACTTTACAGGTACGCAAGGTAAACTGAGAAAATGAAGTGTGCATGTTGTCAGGGACGTTGATTTCTTAACATTCTTGTTAAACATCTTCACTGTGTGAAGGAAACCTATTTAACGCATTGTACTTTAGAAACATTGATATATTGTATTGGGTCTTAATAATGTGCTGCAGTGCTATGAAAACTATGAAAATACATTTGGGTGAAATGTGATTTAAGGTGATTTAATGTGAAATGTGATTCAAATGTTTAATAAGGATGTCTTTAATGTTCAAAAGGGCAACTTAGGTCACTGATGGTCACAGTAGGTCGCAGTTATTGGAGACGTGACCTCAGGGCTATGAAACATGAATGTAGTAAATGATTAAGAATTCAGTTCTAAAGCATCTGAGCAATAAGATTTGCCAGTGTGCACAATGTACTAAGTCAACACGAGCTGCTGGCAAATCTTTTAAACACTATGGATAGAACCTCATTACGTTTTGTAATGTTTGCGCGATTTGTCTCAGCCTGTTAGAAAAGGGTCTAAGCATGACATTAAAACATGTTACAATAGCGAATTGTTAAAGTGAAATGCTTAGTTGGGATCACATTTTGCACAAAGCTACTTAAAACGTGATTAGACAAGAAGGCCTCATTCACAGACGCAGCTATAGTTGCAACACGCTCACAGCGACTTAGCAGAAGAAGTGAGCCAAGCTTTAAAATACTGTTTGCTTTATATCTATGCTACTGGCTTTTCCATTAACATCACATTTTCAACTGGACTATGATCTTGGTGAGACTGACTTTTCATTGTTAATTTTAAATAAAAAATACTGATGCGGTTTGTCAAGTCATTTTGATCGATATAGATTTGAACAGCAGTTTACTCCGAAAAAGACCTTTCTGTTGAGATTCCTTTCTGTTGTTAAATACATGCTGTGATATTCAGAGGTTTTTGAAGTCACCTGTTACATTTATGCATTTGGCAGACACTTTTATACAAAACAACTTACAGTGCATTTAGGTTTTAATCAGTATGTGTTCCCTGGGAATCGAACCCGCAACCTTTGCACTGCAAACAAACATTCAACCTGAATGAACTGAACAGCTGACAGAAGAGAATTCTATGGGAAATGTGTACAAGATTTAGTCCTAATGCTTGCTTACTGATCACTAATACGATTGTACGGTTTCATAATCTTTTCCCAGAGTGCAGGAGAAACTGTGTGACCTCTCACCTCCACATGGCAATGCATGTTTAGCACCCACATATTAAGCAGGTACAAAAATTGTTTTATTTGCAGCTCCTGTGAGTTTTTTGTTGTTGATTGTTTCCAGTTTCATTTTCAGGTCTTTGTTGATTCTTTAAAGGAGTTAATGGGAAAAATCATTAATAATTCGATTTTTTTGACAAGTAATTGTTGACAAGTCATTTAAAGTTCAGTATGATGGTAAAGAATGATCATTACATTAATGTATTTTTTATTTTTAATGTATTTAATGTAACGTATAAATGTGACAGACAGTGCCAAATGACTGGCAACTTTGTCTAGCCCTCACCACTGTCTCTGGGCAACGACACTACAAAAGCCCATAAAATATTAATCAAAACTGTCCGATCAATAACTTCTCAAACGCTAATAAGTGCTGTCATAATTTTGTGATATGTGGAGCCCTCCATCATTTAGAGCGTGCCGAGATTTATCGAAAATCCATTGTGAGGACGAGAGCATGAGGTAATGCAGCACTTAGTAAATGAAGTAAAACCAAAGTCTACTATTAAAATTTATGATTTGTATTTAATTTACAGAAGTCGCATCACATCTGTTCATTTGAACTCCTTCAACCCGCTCGGCTCGCTCTCGGGCGATCACTCGTGTGCAACTGATTTGCAATGCATGTGCTGTTTTTGTGTGGTATATTTCACTCTTCATCCTGTCACTGTGACTGCATGAAACAAGCTGTGAATTAAATTATGTAATTTTGTTCCATTAGTGTCATATGTCATATCATATGAAACAGAAATGGAGGCTTAACTTTGGCCCGGGGCCTGGCCTTGCTGTCCATTACATCGCTTATGAATAGGTTTGAAAATTCAGCATAAAGTAGCATGTCTTGGAATTTGTATTTGTTCTTTAAAAATGTATATTTATACAGACATTTCGATGTTTTTTTGTGTGTTGCGGGATGTTTTTTAATCTGATAATTTACTAGTTTACTAGTTGATTTTTACCATCAAGTTATTAATAGGCCAGTATTGATTGTATTTTACTTTTTACTGTCCTAAAGATATAGAAAAAGACATTCCGTAACTCTGATTAATATCTCCCAGACAGATGTAATATTTAACTTTTAATGGATCTTGATAATTACCCATAATGCCCTGCTTCAGTTCCTCAGTCATTTGACTTGATCCATCACTCATTTGAAGTGTCTCATAACACTTGCCCACAGTTTAGCTGTATCACAGGGGCATTTCAGGTGCCTGGATTCTTTGGGTCACCTTGTAGATGGTCAGCAAATTCAGGTCAGTAAAAGTAATAAAAGATAACAGCCTCTGAAGAATAGCAATGTTATTGCAAGGGTGTAGTTAGCTTCTTGAACAGGGTAAGCCAAAATAAACTAACCCTACATTATAAAACTTGTGTAGTTTTTGTAATGATCAGGTTAGTCATAGATTGATTCGTGTAGTATGGCGTAGTTTGCTGTAGATGCATTTTTACCCGCGTTACGGTAATAAGAACAGACAGAAAAAAATGTGAGGATTAGGTGTCTCTCACTTTTTAGATCTGTTGTCTGTCATCACGTCGCTTACTTCATGAATCACCCTCCCCAGGCTGTTTTCAGAGAGAGGTGAGCATGTATATTTAAGTTTGCACCGATTTTTATGAAACTCATTTCCATGCTTAGGAGAGTATTTTCATTACTTTAAATTTTTGAAATATTTATGTAACAGCAACATCTTAGCTATGAGCAGGTGCCTCCTAGTCACATTGTGGCTGCTAATAGAGCAGTTAAATCCCATGTGAGCCTTAATACATCCAGAAATGTGAACTGAATTTCCACCACTGGGCAAACTAGCATATATAATAAACATCTGACGATACTTTTTCCTCTGTCATGCCAATAACTATTTGTCATCAATGAAGGCAAAAGAAACCAGGTCATGGGCAGTAGTAAAGATGATTTATGACAAAGTAACAGTCAGTCCTGTTTTAATGGTTCCCTGGCCTCACACAAGACAAGAAAGCATCGATCTGGCTTTTACGACAAGTTAACCTCTCGAGAATGAGTGTTAATAGATTTTGAAGCAACTATTAATAGCAAATAAAACATTTATGACCACAGTATTTTATTCACGGTGTGAAAATCAATAGATCTTTAACAAAATTAAACCAGTGCAAATATTAGTGACCATTTCAAAGATGGATTATTGTGGTTAAAGCTGCAATCCGTAACTTTTGCCTCTCTACCGCCACCACTGTTTGAAGCATAAAATTGCAGTTTACGTGTTTTTCATTGCATATGTTAAAGTCAAATGAAGCCAAACTGACTATTCTCTGGAAATCTGACATGACACCTCAAATTATTAAGTAATTATTGTAAATTACCAATGGGAATCTAAGTAAGGTAAGGAGATTGTGCTGAATACTGGTCATGTACTTGCTCAATAGCTTATTTTTGTTCATTTTTAACCCAAAAAGTTACGGATTACAGCTTTAAGATTTGTCTGAGGGCTTGCTGAGTAAAATTTGATAAAGTGCTATTTAGATTTTAAAAGGTCCTAACACTTTATTATAAAAAATTGCCCTGTAAACACAGACAGAAAGAGAAAGAAATTAGAATGCTTATAGTCAGTAGATTCTTGCAACTGGTATTGGCCTTTCTTGTCTCTCAGTCACTAAAATGCCAGTCCTAGTGGTTGCTATGCCACTGTATCAAAATGGAGGATGGCACATGGGAAGGATTGTGGGAATGTAAAGCTGCATAGCAAACAGAGGGTCACCCAGCCGGATTCAAACAAACTCGTCTAGCACTCCTATTCAGTCAAAAGTTCAATCAGTTACCATAGCAACTTTCTCCTCTAATGAGTTACAAATGTTTCAGTTGTTGATTGAATTGTTTTACCAGCCAAAGATGTTTATTGGAGTCTGTGGGGGATTTGAACTGCCCATACTCTAAGCTTTATCCGAGGTTGCTTTTGTAATATCACAGCCCTTTGCCGTGTCATTCATTTAACCTATTGTGCTATTTTTGCTTTTCTCTTTTCTTTATTTTCTGTGTGTTTGTTGATAACAGAAAGAGTCTTTATAGCATCTGTTGTACCAACTTATACATGAACGATTAAAACATTGCATTAATTAATTTGTCGTACATGCGTTGCACCTTCTTAAGTGCAAAATAGTCTATAAAATAATGTTGTTTGTTGAAATCTATACGCTATGTATGTATATGGTATATATTGCTGAACAAGCCTAAGGGCATGTGACATAATTTAAGGGCTTCCAATTTGTTTTGACATCTCCAGTGTGAGTTCTGCCTTGAAAGTGTTATCCATTAAAACGAAACCTTTCTGTTATTTAGCTTTTTATCCGATTTAGCCCTGTCAGAAAAACTGTTAGAACATTGCTCTGTTCATTTACCACAGAATTCCTTTCTTGGTAGGTTGTCTGTCACCAATTATATCTCTCTGTTTATCCTCTGACAAGTTAATTCACATGCATGTGGACCGACGGTGAAGGCTTGTGGATCTTTCCCATCACACTTAAAACACGGCCGACCACCCTCTCCTCTCTCAAGTAGGCTTTTCACAGAGGCTTTAAGAAACTGTTTAAGGTATTTGCCCCTTTTTCATCTATTCAGCAGCAGCAGGCAAATCCTGGGAGGCAGAACCTGTTGATATCCCATAAGGGGCTTATATGACTCATCGTAGCCTAGATGCAACATGCTTGTTATTTGAACAGCTGCATCTCCACTCCACACTTTTATCAGGTCTATTGTGATCCTGCCAGCCGGCGCTTTTCCTTCTTGTTCTGAAATCTCCTGACAAACCAACAAAAAAGTGGTCGGACTTATTAAAACAGACAACTAGACAGTTTCTTGTGTAGAGGCTTGTAGGACACCTACAGCAGCCAGTCGATTTTGCTTCAGGTCATTGTGCCCCAGGTTTTTAGCCCAGAGATAGTTATTGTAGATCTTCTGGTGTTAGAGATTGTCTGGATGGCAATGTTGAATAGAAATAGCTGATTTTTGTTGATGCTGGTGTGAAATTTAACAAATTAAAAAATTAACTTTCTACATAAACATCACAGGCGTGTTCATCTGAATATTAGAATGTTAAAACTGCAATTGTGACTTTGTTTAAAAATAAACAAATACCAGCAATTGCGCAAGTACATAACAGATCAAGGTTCAAAAAGCGCTTCTCACCTTAAACCAGTTTGCAACGATAAGTTTTAATGCTGATTTGTAATTTGAGCTGTCTGGTTCGATTTCCAAGGAAATGTCAGTTTGACTTCATTTGACATTTGACTAACCTATAAATATGTAACGTATGTACATACGTAACATATGTAACGAAAAGTATGTAAAGTAACCTGCAACTTTATGTTGCAAACAGAGATGGCGATAGAGAGACAGAAGTTACAAAGAAGTTACGGATTGTAGCTTTAAAAGATGTCGGTTTACTGCAAAAAAAATGTTGAGTTGAATTTAAGCAAACGCGTATGCGCGCACACGCAAACCTCCTCACACCTCGTCTGGCCCACCGCATTCCTCATGCAATTAGTCCCCTTCTGAAGTCGCTTATTAGTTGGATCTCTTCTTTGTGGACAGTCCTTTCACTGAACTGTCACAGGTCCTGGACAAGCCTTCCCAATCCACAGCCATTTACAAATGAATGGGGCACCATGCAAACCAAACAGAGCACATCCTTTTTCCTGCTCTTTCACATCTCTGGTGAAAAGGAGGGGGGAAAACTCAATTTGTATTTGCGCAGACCATAAACAAACATCGGTCAGATCAAATGAGGCATTCAGAGACTGAAGAAAGGTCAGAGAGAAAGGGGAGGGCGAGAGAGGATTGAAGGTATACAGAATGAAACTCTCCCAAGCTTAGTGGTGCCAATTCACAAGCTCTGGGCTTTTATGAGGGTGTCAGTTCTGCTGTCACACTGATGATACAGAGAAACAAGTCAATGTGAGCACACCTTCAACAGGTACCTGTCGTGTGACTGTTAACCAACCAGCACCTTTACTGACACGCGGAGCTACAGCCAAATCTCCTTTCCCATGCAACTTAAAGTGGCGGTAATACTGAAAAGAGCATCTTCAAACAGGACTCAATCAAAGGCTTACAAATAATCTTGGAGGCAAATGCTGGGTAAACGTAGGGTTGTCGTATTACTTCAGAAATAACAATACATCTCTAATTCATTGGCAACTAAAAACTACTTCTCCCAATAGTCTCAGCAGTGCGCTTTCTAGATGACATCATTCTGCGTGTTTGTGTGTGTTTGGCTAAGTGCTTCAGTTTGAAGCAGTCAGTCCAGCAGCCGATGGCTGTCACAGTTTCCTGCCAAACACACTCCATATTCACAATGCAGTTTAATTAATGACATCACTAAAAGGTTTGGTGCAATGAAGTTTGCATCTACTTCAATTTCCTAAGTGCCTCTGTATCCCTCCCTAAGCAAAGGCAATACAGAGCAAGACAAGCTATCAATAATGCACCTTTTCCCAAAAGCTAGTGAGGCTCTCAAAGTCCAGAAAGAGGACATAGTGCAAAAGAGGAGATCCCTAACCATGTACAGAATACAGGTAACTGCATTCTTTGATGATTTTACAGGCACCGTAAATTGTCCCTGTCCCTCT
>JAZGTJ010010580.1:2958-17921 GCA_036877575.1 Botia almorhae
AAAGAAAAGCCACACCTTATAGTTTCGTTTGAGCCACAATCTTTTCTCATCCTAGTCCTGGTGTAATTATAAATTCTGGAAGTGCTCTTCAAAGCAACACTTCCATTACGACATGAGTCATGAATCTTGTTTGGGCCAAAATAAACTAGCTAAAAATGGCTGATCAAATGAAGCATGCATCCAGATGATGGACAAAGCTATAGATACAAATAGTATTGTAAATATAGTTAGTTAGTTAGATATACAGACACAATAACAGTAGGAATTCCTATTAAGATGGGGAAGAGAGACTACCAGGCGCTGAGGCTGAAAATAATTCACATTATTCACAAGACAAGAATTACTCAAAAAATTATTATTATTATTGTTATTCTTTATAATACTGATTTTACTATGTACATTGAAACTCTTTTAAACATCAAAATATAAAACAAGAAACATTCTAGAGCTGTTCAAATGAATGTAATTGCATTATTTGATTACATTATTTCATTTAGTAGTAAAACTATACAAACAAAAAATGTGTTTTAAGTTTAGAGACATTTTTGGTATTAGGAAGAAGGCTGTCAGGGCTGCATTTTATTCACTTTAAACATCGGATAATGTGTTTCTTTATCTTTAATACAGTAGATGCTTAGTCATTACTAAACATTATGATAACTTATGTATTTTTCCATGAGTCTGCTATGTTAGTGATTATAATGTCACCTAGCTTGTTGGTCTAATACCATAGCTTATTGGATAGTAAGTCATCCTCTACAACTAACCCAGTGATAAACACATGTGTGAACTGATATTAGGCTAACATTATGAATCTACCATTTTGCTCAATATGATGTTAAGTGGCAGATCAGTGGGCTTACTGCAGTTGAATATATAAGGCTGCGTTTACACTGCAAGTCTTAATGCTCAGATCCGATCTCAATTTTAAATTTACATTTGAAAGTGACCCAGATCGTATACGAAAAAATAGAATCTTGTGTGTTTACACACATGCAACAAATTTCGGTCTGTGTCAGATGCGAGTAAAAAATCTGATTTTTTTGTGCCAGTGTAAACGCAGTCTAAAAAAAAGACGTCCTCTGTCCAAAATGAGACCTAAAATACTATTTTGAGGAAACAAGATCATTTGATAATTATACTATGACCGCATGGTGAACCTGTTAAACAACTATGGCTTTGTGTTGTTGACCAGACAAAATGAAAGTGAAAGGAAACAGACATAAGATCTTTTTCAGTGCACCAAAATGCCAAGTACAAAAAGTCCCCAGGCAATTTGGTGCTAATTAAGGCAAATATGTTTATAAGAATGGATAGTTAAATGGTTTGAAGATTACTTTGGTCAATTTAGTCAGCCTTTTCACTGAACCAAACAGAAACTTTGAGAATAAAGAAAATGGCTCCATGCTGGACTAATAACAGTGGTAGGGCTTTCCTCTGTCTACAAGTATAATTTTGGCTGTATTATTTGTCTCCCCTTCCAAAATTGCTCTTGAGAAATTTTGTTTATTGTCCCCCCAACTGTTAGATTAAATTTACGCCTATAGACAGAAAGTGGCGTCCTCAGCCATTCCAGTACACTCAAGGGTCCGAATTTGCTCACTCGTTTTAATCCACTGCTTTAGGTGACTGTATTAGTGAAATAATGTAGGGAATATGGAATGAGGGTGTAGGGTTTTTTAGACACAGCCAACACTACAAAAGACACTAAAAAGTGAGTTTGATTCGCAGACGGACAGCTCCACGTTTTCGAATGTCTATCGCGGTACTTCGATGTCATACGCCAACCGATCTGCGCAGCAGCACTGCTTCCAGTTGAACATATGCACTTTCATGCTGTGTCTAAAACCGCTTGCATCTACACGTCTACAGCAACAGCCCTAAACGCACACCATTGGTCGAGGTTCTCAGAGAGCCGCCTACAAGTTTTGTGATTGGTAAACACGTGTGGGCCACGGTCACATTTTTATTGCTGTTTACAGTCTGGGCTGCCACAGCCAGTCAATTAGTATGACATTAGCATTACATTAGTATTACCATGTATAGTATTAAAAGAAAGATTACATTATATGCCAGTTACTGTATACTAATGTAATTTAGGTATTTGGGGAAAATTAAGATTCAAGATTCTTGGTGTCTCCTTTATCAAGGTGGTAAATTAGTGTGGCTAAAAAGCAAATCGGGTACACACAAACACGCACATGTATAGACTGTATTAGAGAGGGGCATATTTGCATGCACTGGGAAGAGAGAGAAAGAGAGAGAGAGGACAGTTCTCTGCACACACACGGTGGCGCGAGACACATCGTTAGAAAAGGTGCATGCAAGTGAAACAGACGTTACGTTTGTACACCCGTATTTGCTGGATTTAGATCTTTGGGATCTTTGCGTATATGGCTCAAGTAGGTTGGCTGCACTGTTTAGTCCTGATACCACCTTCTTTCTCGGCAGGCATGTGCATTTCGCATCGCGGTTTCTTCCAATAAGAACTAATGCATCCATGCACCCGCCTCCCTGCGCTCTCAAATAGATGGTGCAAGTAAAGATGTCCAAATCATCCGCAGACCCTCTGTCTGGTGTAGAAAGCGCTTCTCAATCGCACTATTTTCAGGTAAGACTTTTTGGAGCATTTGTATATCATCTCGTAAATGGTTAATTTCTTGCTACTTGTTGTCGGAGCAGTCATGCATTAAAGCAGAAAGCCTTATATATCTGCAGAGCGCTACAGTTACACAATCTGGCTTTGTAATATTGTCTTTATTGCGCTTTTTAATCAGTCAGGCGCAGTTGCGTTTTAAATGAGCGGAGTCGAGATGATAAGACGTTTTATGCTCATCCACCATCCTTGAAACTACCAATTCCTGTTAATTCCCTTCCGCCCTGAGATTTACAACCGCAGCCAAGGCCTCGTCCTTCAGGCGCAGCATCTATAGGCATAGTGTTCATTTAACAGTCTGAATAATTGCTTTCACTGTTTTTAAACCGATCGACTACGCATATATCTCTTAAATCACTTGTACCCGCATGGTCAACCCTCACTCGGTAGCAAATAATGGTTCTCACCTGTAGCCAACCAAGACCCCATGATCATCTTGCCCCATCCTTGTCCCCAATACATATTATACATCCGATACTAGAAGTAAAAGGATGTTCTTCTGACAAGAAAGATTATTGAAAAGGAAAGTATTGAATGTTTTGCTTTGAGGAACTCTGCTGAGGGGGTTTTCTATGTACAGTATTTGCATCATCATTAAATGTAGGCATGGATGACTAATACAAATATTAGATAAGTCAGCACTTTACCTAAATGCAATTTCATCATTTACTTGTTTTCTTGTTTACATGTTGCATGACTGTTGGAAGTTTCACCTAGTCGCCAAGCTTCCTATTTACTCCAAACCAATTTCCTGTACTGTAAACATTCCCCCAACACCCACTGTGTCTGCAGATCCAGAAACAGTTACATCTGGTGAACTAGCCCAGTTTCTGTATAAAAGACAGTAGCATTTGTCTTATGAGAGCAGACAGCAACAAAGAGCATCTTGTTTTCCAAATGGGGTGTGTGTAGTGAAGCTATTGTAAATGACTGTTTTAATGTGAACTTCTCTATATAGTTACCACGAAAGTTGCCGAAGCGCAAGGGTCGTTTTAAACGCTCAGATGGGAGCACGTCCTCTGACACCACCTCCAGCTTCATCAAACGACAGGTAAGGCTCAGCTTAATCAATTTTATTTTAGTCATATACTTTGTTTGTCTGTCTGTCTGTTGTCTATCTGTCCATCCATCTAGACAAACAGACAGATAGCTATTCAGATGGATTTTGCTGGGCACAAAAAGCATTTGTTTCAGTTGTGGTTGGTGTGTTTACTATATTTTCATCATTTCTTATAGCCACAGAGATTGTGAGGTTTGACCAGACAAAGTGACTTACTAGAGGCTGAAATTGGCAGGTGGCCTGCAATAGTTTTACTACACATGGGTCTTACATTTTCTTTTGTGTTGCACCAAATGTTGTTGCACTTTTCGATAAACTAGTTTATTGTTATTAATATTAAAAATATCAGAGCTTTGAGATAATAATAATTTAAATCCACTATTGACACAATAGTTTATTTAAGTATCTTGAGATAAGCGTATGTTACATTATACTATAAATATGTCTCATACAGTTATGAGACATAGTAATGAGTCTTACAATAGTATTGATTCCTAAAAAAGAATTCATAACTGAATTACTAAACAAAATTGAAATAGAACAATAATTTATTTTACTGAGATCAAGTAATTTACATAATTTACTAGATCAAGTACTCCTACTATATAACAGTATTCACAATAGACAATGTGCGCTTATATTTATCTTTAATTAAAGATAACCTTTATTTTTCTAATGTTATATCACTTTAAAGCTGTGCCTGTCTTTGAAACTATTGCAGATTGACACGTGGCATTCATTTGGTATTATTAGTGCATTCAATTGTTATTATTAGTTTGACTAGACATTTGAGATTCTTATATCTGTCCCTCAGATACAAGTCCATTAATTGGTTTTGGCTTTACCCAACGCTTATGTGTCTGTGTTGTGTTATGTGTAACAGTTGATTTTAGTGATTAGATGCATCTAATGAGTCTTATTTGTTGCTGTAATTTATTGTGTAGCCACTAGGTGGAAGCACTAGGAAGCACTTTCCTGATGCTACCACAGCATCTTGCTACATGAAAATCTTCAGTTTTTTTAATTAATGTTTTCAGGTCAGCCAAGCCAGCAGTAGGAGGGAGGTTTGGTGTTATTTAAGAAAATCGTTTGAACTGGTGACAAGAAAAATACCAAAAGGAAAAAGATTTATGACAGATAGGCTCACTCAAAGCTGAATTTCTCAGTGGCACACTTTAGCATCAGTCGCCTTACATCAATTAATTTCCTCTGTAATGAGTGACCCAAATTCTTCAGTTTGTTCTGCTCATACCATATAAGCTCATTTGTCCTGATATTCAGCCTGTGAAATGTGACACCCTTAGATACCTTATTTTTATTGTATTTGGGAAACAGTAAACGCATTTATAGACAAGCAACGTCTGTCTATTAGCACAGGTGAGATTTAGCGTGCTAATCTGAGACAGAAATAAAAGGAGAGTTGCGTGTGTGGAAAGAAAAGATGACATGTTAATTTTCATGACCAGGAGGTCAGGCAGTTTCAATTTTCTCCCAAAATATCACAGTTCCTAAAATATTAAAATGGTGAAATATTAATGTAGCTCATTTGGAGAGTCTGCTGGTGGATGTTAAATCATCATACTCTGTATGTTAATAATATTTTTCTTGATCCATGCAGAAGGCAGTCATGAAAACAAATCTGTGATTGAATCCTTACATTTATATTACTTTTTTTAAGGTAAAATAAAAGAAAGCAGAACACTCTGACTGATGATGTCGCACAAGGAACGTGCAGTATTTATTGAACGTTCTTGATTGTGTTTATATTGCGAAATAATCATTACTTAATAACACAGATTAATTCCTCCTCATGGTTTTAGCTTCAGGGTTTTCCATAAGTCATTTAACATCACCCAGGCTTATTGCTTATTATTTATATCACCTGAATGTATTCATTTAATACCAGTATCCTAGTGATTCTTGAGTTAAGTGTTTTAACTCCAGGTTAAGATTAGGGGAGATGTTTGGTGCAGGTCCTTCTGGAAGCATGTGATGGGCATGCTGGCATCTACGTTTGGCTCAGTGGTTTTTTTTAGCCAATTATTTGAGCTGTGATTGTGACAAAATTACATGCTGAGAATGCTGATTCACCGATGACACCACAAGGAAGTCTTACGCCCCTCACTAGCAACTGTACTGGCAAAGCTAATCAGCCAGACTATATTCCCTGTTCTGAATGGCCCAACATACTGTAGCAGCATTGCCACAACCAAAGGCATGGGGGTGGGGTTAGCTTCTGTGTAAACAATAGGAAGCAGGGGGAGTTTGGTGATGCTAGTAAAATTTTTTACATGTCACAGTTCTGTGTTAAAAGTCGCTGGGGAAAAACATTCACTGGACCCAGGCAACATTTTTGTTGTGTTCTGTATGTATACTATTTGACAGATATAAATCTAAAATATAAACCCATCTTAAATCATTTTAAATCTCAAGCACAGTTTTTTGGACCAGATAACCCTCAAAATAGACTTTGTTTCTCTGTGCTTTTTTTGACTACAGCTGAATCGGATGCTGCTGTGACAGTAGCTTTACGCTGCTTGCGTGGCTCTGCTGTTGTTCCATCACACCGACTTACAGAAATCTTGCCTGTGACTTGGGTGGGGTTGCCTGGCTGGATTGTGAGTCATCTCTGCAGGAGATGCTGTGGCATTTACCTGCTGCTGTAGAGCAGATCTATTTCAAGACTTGATCCAGCCTCATTGTTTGAAAACTCACCCTACATGAGTCTGATACACACAGACTCTTGCAACCTTGTTTTACATGAAAATAAATACTAAATACTAATAAATAAGAGTGTGGATGGCCATACAGATATAGCTTGTGTTTCATATGGTCTGTCTCTTTTTCTCATGCATTTTATTTTTCATTTGTTTTCCCTGTATCATCCCTTTATCTTTTTGGTCTTTCTATTCTGTCCATTTTCTCTAAAGAAAAAGAAAAATATTTGTGACCCAATGATTTTTAATTTTTCTACAAATGTTTGAATATTTCTCACAACAAACACTTGGGCTGAGTAATATATGGATGATTTTTGTTGATGTAAATTATGTGCTTTTTAATTATCTATTAATATTTTCGTTGTTGTATTATGTTGTGATCCCTTAACGCCCAGTGACTGTGGTAAATGAGCATTGAGATGTTTTAAAAATATCTTCAATTTAAACCTTGCTTGCAAAAAATCGCGTAAGAGTTGCTACAGTATGTTTCTGTGAATCAGTTTCAACGTTTTTCTGAGTGATTGATCTGTATGTGTCATCAGTCAGACATTCACGAAAGTCCCAGTGTGGCATTTTTAATTTAAATATATTAATAAAAACTAAGTATTATTTTTTTCCACAAAGTTTTGTTATATCGGTGCACATAAATATAAATGATTAAATGACATTCTTGTGTTTATTAAAGCTGCAATCTGAAACTTTTGCCTCTCTGTTGCCATTTCTGTTTAAAATATAGTTACAAGTACTTGCAAGTATGTCGAATTAATTTCTTAAAGGAATAGTTCACCCAAAATTGAAATTTCTCTCCTAATTTACTGACTGACTGACTTCAGCCGAACACAATTTGAGCTTTGTAATGGCATTTAATAGTGCCAGAAATTTTAAAGCTCCAGAACGCGTATCCATCATGATAAAAAGTAATCATCATCATAAAAGTAATCCATATGATTTAACTGGGTTAATAAATGTCTTTTTACGCAAAATAATACATTTGTGAAAGACGCATTTGTGGCTGACAAGTTCAATTTCTAAGCAACTGCTGTAAGAATAAGCTACAAACGCTTCACCATCCTCGGCACCAACATGCAATAGTACCAGATGTCCTTTTTTCTGTTTACAGATGTGAAATAACCAGGGTTGATTTATAATAGATATAAGTAATATTGTCAAAATGCTGAAAAAAATGCAAGTTATAGTTGTTCTAACTATATTGCTCAGCCCTATTTAACATGAACTAAAACGTACCAAGGTAATACCACGTATTTAGGACTTAGTGCTGTGTTCTGTATTTTTTTTACATGTACCATGGTATTTTATATACATATATAAAATATATGGTAGTCATTCAGTATCATGGTATACCAAAAAGACCATGGTATACTGGTGTTCCCAGTCTAAAATTATCACTGTACCATCACTGTACTGTTTGTAAGGTACAGTTGGACTCCAGTGGGCTCCTGACCCAGATTACATAATGTGCATCAGTAAAGAGCTGTTCACACTGTACATCCCTCATATCCTCCCTCTGAAGAGCCTTCAGAACGCTGTAGAAAAGGCAGGAATGAGTGGCCTGGGCAAACCATTACCTCTATAACAACCAACTCAACAGCCATTGCATAACAAACTCTTGGGTATTTTAGCTGTGCCCCAGAACCTGCCTCAAAACATTTCATGATTCGTGACACAAAATTTTATATTTTTTTTGGGGTGTAGATAAAAATAACCATTAATGAAGAGACACTTTTAGCAAAAATGTACCAAAGCATGAGCTACGCTAGCATTTTATTCGTGAGAGGTAAATTTTGAAGAAGCTTATTGTGAACAGAAACCAAATTAATATTTGTAGGAGGTATTGCGGTTTTCTGGTGCTAAATTTGGTTTATAGTCAGTGTGTAAACATGATTGTTCCAAAATAAATGGATTAACCTAAAATTAGACTGGATACATACACAAACACTTATTAGAGAGAGAGAGAGAGAGAAAGAGAAGTTGAGGATGCGATGTGTTATTGAGATGATAAGGGGCGGAGTCTGTGATGGGGAGATAATGATGGAGGTCAGACAAACTGTATGTACAGTAGATAGTGAACGCTCTTGAGGGAGAGACATGAACATATAAAAAACACATCACACATTTAGAGACAAGGTAAATATTCTTCTAAGTTTTCTTTTTTAGGGCTGTAGATTGTTATGGTTTATGTTGATTGTGACACTCTAGTTTGAAGGTGCGTGTGCTGTGATTTGAATGTCTTGACATTGTTATTAAAGTAATATGAGCTGTAGTTGGCACATTAATGACTTTGTGTTTAATGTAGGATATGTGAATGTATCTAGTCCTTCTGGTTTGACCAGACCACACTCATATTTTCTTAAATCTGTTTTGCCGGCAGTTTGAGTGCCTTGCCTTGTTTCTATTGGGGTCCTTGTTCCTTGTTCAGCTGAGGTCTGCTGATGAATACCGTGACACGAAACCTGTCAAGAACATGTGCATGTTCCACTCAAATTATTAGGAATATTAGGAATAAAATAATGACATTACTTAGAAGGACATTACTAATTCATACTTATTTAAAACATTGTGTCAGAGTAAACAAGATGCTTTTTATTACTTTATTGCAGTAATGGAATGTGCTGTTTTCTTACAATTGTTAAAATAACAATTAAATAACATAATTGTTTTGAGTGTGGAGTGAAATATGACATACATGTTCTTTGTGAGTTTCACCTACAAAGCGAGTTGATTGGTTTATAAAATGCTGACGGATCATGTATCTAACACACACATTCTTACATCTAAACACACAAACACTCGCACACAATTAGCATTATTAACATTATGATAGACACACTCTCTTTCTCACTTTATAAGGAAGACACTGATGATTTTAGCAGTGTTTTTCACAATGAAGTAAGATGACGTAACAAAGAGATGTAACAGAAGCCTCAGATATCAGTGTAAGGTTTGTAGCCCTGAGCTCTCTGTTGAAATCCATCGCATTAATAATGGATGGCAAATGGCCGCTCTGACGGTTCACAAACGGCTGTAACATCATTAAGGATTACTTAGCAGAAGCACTTCTCATGCTTGTGCTGCACACAGACCAGAAACACAGGGAGGGGTGATGTGTCTGGTGATGTGCCCTTGTATTGTGTTTGTGACCGTGTGTGTGAGTGTGTGTGGTCCTAGAGAACTCAGTTTTATCATTGTCAGTGATATTGATTTCGATCGCTACAGATGTGAATGGCTAGTGGCACAATATAAATTCATATGATACAATGTAAGTATGCTAATTGAGAGTTTTACTGTCCCCCAGTAGTTAAATAAAGTAGTGAAAATAATTTCTTTGTGCCTTAAAATGGCTTGAATGTAACTTTACACCCTTGCCTCATTTAGTATTCACAGACATGAATATGCAAATTAGTTCCTACCTACACTAAATCGCATTAGCTCACTCAGTCCACTCATTGCTGTGATTGGTTAACATGTTTGTGACATAGAAAAATGAGTGCATTCAAACCCTTAGCAATGGTGTTGACAAATGAATTTGCACATGGTTTGTCTTACAGCATAATGACATTTATATGACATATAAACAGCATTCAAAACTTTAGCACATCTTTAACACAATATTCACTCAGATATTCACTACAGACTTATTGTGTCTGAACGCATATGTTTTTCTTTTTTTCTCATGAGAATAGAATTTAATAAAAAGTCAATACCATAACAGATCATAGAAATGTATGTGTGTGGTGGTTACTGCGGTAATAGAGCAGTGAGGTCAGGTAAGAAGAATGTTATCCAACACACAGAGCCAGTGGAGATGATTAGCTTACACTTTGCTTGTTATTTTACATTTCAACAGCAGAGAGCTCTGTGTGTGCGCGCATGTGTACAGATAATTAGGTAATTATGAACAAGGAGGGAATACTTGAACAAGTAAACATTTTTTATGGAAATTGCTAATCAGCGTTAATTTGTATTTTGAGTTTTAAGTGTTGTTTGTTTAAGATGCAAGATGCTTTCCTGCAGCAGCATCATGCACCCATTTAGGAATGCTCTAACCACTGAGCTTTCCTGTAGCTCAGTGGTTAGAGCATGGCGTTAACAACGCCAAGGTCATGGGTTCGATCCCAGGGATTGTACATTCTCAATGTATAGTGATCGATGTGTAGTATAATGCAATGTAAGTCGCTTTGGATAAAAGCGTCTGCCAAATGCATAAATGTAAATGTAAATTTAGAGCATCATGAGACATAGGTCTCTCTGTACCTCTCTCTCTCTCTACTCCCTCCCATGTGCACAGCTTGCTTTGTTTGAGGCTGTTATTTGGAGCTGACAGAATCAGGACTGAGATTCAACTATAGGAGGAAGCATCTCTGTGGCCTCACCAAGCAGAAGACATTTTCCTCACCAGCCCTTAATGTCCCATTTTCTCCTCTATTTCTTCATTTAATGACATTTCCACCTAACATTTCCTTTTCAGACTATCCTTTTTCCCCATATTCCTCTCTCTCTCTCTCTTTCTCTCTCTGTCTCACACACACATTCTCTTGCAGGAAAACAATAAACAGTCATACCATGAAAAGTCAGTTTCCTTGTACAAATATTTAAACATCCTTAACAGAAACTTAAAAACAATCAAACTAAATATTAGGATTTTGTTCAGGACAACATATTGTGAAGTAATTTTGTTTAACCCAATTTTTGACTTATTTTAAGTATTAACCTTACAAAATTTTGTTGGGTTTCTGCCTCAAAACACAAAAATGTATTTCATGAAAACAAGTCTAATTATCTTTAACCGTTTTGCTTCTTGAGTAAATTAAAGCATGCATCCATTGTTTTACAGGAAACAGGACAAAAATACTGATAAAAGAAAGATTTTTTTTGTAGTGCATCAGTCAGTGAAGTATATCAACTACGTTTGATTTTAATGGTGTCATGTGTTTCATATTTAGTAACCACCTTCATCATTCTGCCTGTGGCAGTGTGGTTTTACTGTATACATGGCAGAAAATGTCTGCTTGGCTTTACAGTTATATCTACACCTTATTATTGCCTCTTATGGCCCCACATTGCAGCGAGCTTGTAGTTTTGTTTCGATAACCTTGGGTGTATGTTGATGTTGAAATATTTAAGTGTCTTATGGATAAATGATATGGTAAATCTATGGAGATTACACAAGGTGTGCTGTAAGGGGAAACGAGGCTGTGAGGGGAGGTGGGGTTTTATGCTATATTTGGTGTTGCGGTGAAGACGGGTGTGGGCGCAAACCAAGATTCAACTGCCACTAGAGGCTTGTTGAGAAAGGGAGTGGGGGGGTTTAACATCTGCACACAGCTGAATTAGGGGCTTGGACACGGGTGGAAAAAGGGCGTGATGGAAGGTTCCTTTCTTTTCAAAAACAATGATGATGTCATGGGATGCGATGCTATAAATGAAATTTGAATAATAGAGTAAAATGTGATAGTGGTGCCCATTGTGAGCAACCCACCTTTGCAACTCAGCGTTGTAATATTTATAGACATAAATAGTGGCGCTTGCTTAGGAAAGTATTACTACTGATATCGGCCAAACTTATAGATGGTAATTTGAATAAATTATTCATGGTATACTGCTTGCCAATATATTTGATCCCTGGGAATCAAACCGAAGACTGTGTTAGCATCTTGCTCTACCAGACACTTAGCAATGCCTCGGCAACCACCCCAAAACACCCTAGCACTGTGGTAATAACTTTAATACATTATAAGCATCAGTTACATTTTCTTTACAATTATTTACAATTTTTAAATTCTGCTCTGAGTCTAAACTGAATATACATTTCCTTTTAGCTGTGTAGTCAGTCCACCACTGGAAATATATCTACATCTAAACAATTTCGCCAAACAGGGAATAACACAATAGTTCTTAACATGCTCAGTTATGTTTTGAGGGAGATTAATTACTAAAACTGCAGAGATGACACGGCTCACAATGAAAGGGCTGAATCAGCAAAAACAAGCTTTCTGTTCGGAGGCAGAGAGAGACTAATATGCTAATATCTGCACTTTTTCTCTTTTCTTTCTTCTCTTGGCCATTGTGAGTAATATGTAGAAAGGAAGGGGTGTATGTGTATTTCACCTTAAGATTTTTCAATGTGTTTTTGTTCAAACAAAGTGTTGGTACATTGTGTAGTTCAGACTTTGTAGTTCACTGCTTTAATTGCGATGGAAATTGTGCCTGACGTCTGTTTTTTTTTGTGTCTGTGTCTGGTTACTAGAGGTAAATCAATATATCGACCAGGCAATTTAGATCAGATAAAATATCACCATTTGGAGATAATTAGCTGATAATTGCTGAATAGTAGATTAACAGTTTTTGTCAGTTATAAAATCTACAGACCGCCCGCCTTCTCTTCGGATAAGTACACAGTTTCTATTTGTAAATCTAAAGTGTTTTTTCGTGGGCATAATATAAAATACCATAGTACCATAGGGCATAGTATAAAACAATAGTTCACTCAGTAATGAAAACTAATGACATATACTCACCCCTATTGATTCTAACCCATATGAATTTCTACCGTGAAACACAATAAGAGAGAACACAAAGAATGACTTGCAGCCTCGTCACCATTCACTTTCATTGTCTGGAACAAAAATACGGTGAAAATGACTGAGGCTGTCAATTCCTAACATTATCACATCTATTTTTGTGTTCCGTTGAAGAAAGTCATACAGGTTTGGAATAACATGAGGGTGAGTAAATTTACAGTGTACTTTCCCTTTAACCGCATATAATGAGTGTTCATTTAAATGTAGCAATTTTGTGTACATTTTATTTGCATATCATGTGATAGTGTTTACATATAATTTACATATCATTAAATAGTATTTTGTATATATTAGTGTCATATTGGCCACCCTACTCTCTAGATATTGCCAGTGGCCATTCATAGGCCAATCATGCTTAGATGCTGTTATTTTAGTTTAAGAAGTAATACTGCAAAAGTGAGAAGTTACTGTAAAATCTTTGGAACATCTGTGATGATGGAATAATGGTGGAAGGAGAAAGTGCTGACACAGGTCTTCAGAATAAGGGTGTACACAGTTGAGAGAGCATCTGAGGGTGATGAAGCTTTGTGAAGGATTTAAAGCCCCTTCTTCTCATCCACACAGTGAGATTGCCATTTTTTAAACCATTTTTCTTTTTACCCAACATTCTCGTTTTTTCTCCTCCTAACAGCTTGTACTGCCCACTTGCTTTTTCATTTGTCTCCTGTGTTTCATTGTCTCTCTCTCCCTCTCTCTCTCTCTCTCTCTCTCGTCCACCCTCCCTGCTGTGAGGTTTTGTAAGCAGTCATGACTGCCTTGTTTTTAGTGCTGGATCTCTGTGTTGTTCAGCACTGGCTTTGAGCCACGGTCAGTTAAAGTGAACCAGTGAAGGGTCACCAGCCACAGGACAATGCTTTAGAGAGGACTGGCATCTCTGAATCTCTCTGTCCAGCTCAGAGACAATGGGATTGTATTGAACACATTCCACTAAACATTGTCCTGAGGAAGGTAGGAGAAATTTACCTGGTTATGATTTTGTTAAGCGATCGTTTGTGGAAGTAAATAAATTTTCAAGTTAGGAGATTTTTCTTTCGTTACACTGTTGACATGGTTGTGTAAGATTGTAAGGTGTGTGAGGGTGTTGGACTGAATGCAAGATTTTTAAAGCTCATTTTCACAAGCTTGATAAATCGCTTTAAATTGCAAAAACAAATTTTGGGGCAATTTTGATTGTTTGTTTATTGTGAAACCGATGTTCTCTGCATTACATGCAGCCTCAGACTCGCTTCTCCAGTGCTGTAGTAATCTGTCACCGTCTGGGAGGCAGAACGTATGAAATCTAAGAGTGTTGAGATGTAGCCCACAGAAAGAGAGACAGAGAGAGAGAGGGAGAGAGAGAGCAGATGACAAATGTGTTTAATGCTTTTGATGAATTACAAACACATGTGGTATTCTGTGTCCATTGTTTCTCTGTGCAATCTGTGAAGTTGCTTGTTTGTTGTGCTGGTCTGAAGCCTGTGTACATATGTAACATGTATAGTATTGTACAATATGAAGGAAAATGCATCTTATGACTCATTGACCATCAGCATTTCAGCTTGACTGTATAGAAAACAGAACATTGTGTTTTAAGGCGTATTTCCTGTTAGCCCTAATGAGGAATAGAAATGAAATATGTAACGTGTAATTCTGTTTTCACATGGCAAAGAATTTTCAAAGACAATCCTGGTTTCTGCTTTAGAAAGAATAGAAAGAATACTTATAGAAAGAATACTTTCTGAAGTATTCTTGAAGTATTCCTCATTAAGTAGCAATTTCATAATATGGTAACATGATGTTACCATCTGATACTTCACTGTACTATTGGACTGCGTTGTTAAGGAAAGAAACTGAAACTTCTGTACTTCCTAGATAAGAGTGTTTTTCAGAAATTGGCTAAATAACTATGAAAGTTGAACTGTAATGTTATACGTTTACTATCTATGTTTGGG